>OMOV01116282.1:12496-26434 GCA_900312565.1 Beryx splendens
TTTGTAGTAGTGGTTGTGACACGGTGTAATATAACACGCTCGCACGCACACACACACACACACACACACACACACACACACACACACACACACACACACACAGCTGAGCTTTGGGGTGTTTTGTTGATCACACAAGTGGCAGTACTGCAGTCTTACAGCAGAATCATAAACAATAGCAGCTACAGTACCATATTGTGTCAATGCGCCCAAAGCATCTGTTATAAACAGAACTGGAAGGCCCAAATCCATTTTCAAAGACAGATTCTCCTCACAAAGACAGCAAAAATCCTTGGCCAACAAGTTCTACACTAGGCACAAGCTAAACAAGAGCTAGAAGTTAGTCACTACTGGCTAGCAACCTCAGCGGGTAAGCAATATGTCATCTAGTTTTTGTTTATTTTATCTTACATGTACACAACCATAGTACTCGCTCACACACGACAGGCAGACAGATTGGTTTGGTCATTTTCAGTATCAGGCAACTCCCTTGAGTGAAACCGCTGTCAGGGAGAGGGCGAGAAAACATGTTTTACCTTGTGATGAACTCATAAGGTCTCGTCTGGCTAGCGAGGCTGCGGTTAGTGCAGCTGAAACTTGAAATTAACTGAGGAACAAACACTTACCTTCTTAACTATTGTCTCCTCTTGGAGGGTCAATATCTCATTCACAGAGTTAAGTCGGACTGTCAAAAGCTCTGTGGTCATCTGAAGGGCCGCTTTCTCCTTGTTTAGCCTCTACAGAATAACCAAGATTAGACTGATGTACTACAAACATTTCAGCATACCTAAGGGCATGAATTACACTAATACGCACATGGATTTATCAGTTTTATACTTAATTGGCTAGACAAGACTTTCTTTACACTAACGAAAAGAAAGGCACAAGCTTGCTTTTCCCCTCATGCAATTAGTTAACAGTGAATTGATTTTAAATCAAGTGTTGTTGATGTTGTCTCCACCTCAACAGTTTCAGTTAGTCTCTCGTTCTCTCCTCTCTCTGGGGAAAGTTGTCCAATGTAATTTCTAAGGCTCTGCAGCGTTGCCGACTGTGTCTCAAAAGCCTGTCCCATTTGGCTGAAAAATGCAAAACAACAACATCCAATAAATGTCAGTGAATCTGAGAGCAAATGCTTCAGAAGTTTAGTTCCCACTACTTACAGGACTTTTATTAAACTCCATTGTAGACTGAATGTACCACCTTAGATGTTCTTTCAGCCCATCTCGCTCACTAGACACATCCATCAGACTGCTCTTCAGTTGCAGCACCTCTGAGGTCATTAAATGAAGTCTGTCCTGTAGTTCGCTGTTGGTCTGTCTTGCAGTGGCCAGCTCTGTACTGTAGGTAGCAGTCAACTGCTGCAGCTAGAGTGAACAATGGGAAGTATTAATAACGCTGTAATACCTAACAGAAATTATCTTTTCACTTGCCCCCCTCCAGAGGAAGGACAATGGTCGGGTCATAATAGCACTGCTGAGATACAGAATAGCTCTGCTGTAGCTGGTAGGGATTCGGTGTCTTGCTCAAGGACACTTCAGCAGGGCGGGTGCTTGCCAACATGAGGGTTTGATCTCCCAACCCACTCCCGCACCCTCTTCCCTCAAGTATTTGTACGCCTAGTGATGGTATCAATTTCCTCGGAACAGATTCTCCACACACCTCCATCGCCTGCTTCCTCTGTGATTCCTCCAATTGTGCTGATAGTCTACGAGTGTGCTGCTTGGCTTCCTCCCCAGCCTGTAGCCTGGCCATCTCAGCCTTCAGAGTGAGCTCCTGGGCCTCGTCTCTGCTCCGCTCCACATCCCTCCTCAGCCTTGCAATTTCCACACCAGACTCCCTCTGTAGTCTTTCAAGCTGCAAAGAAAGAGATGGTATTGTTTAATCCAAGATCAGATGTTGCAGAACGTTTGTAATATGTGAAACTGAGCGTAGCGAAATTGATTGAATCACAGCATGTCAATTGAGGCGAACGCAGACAAGCCAGCATGAAATCAGTTTTTAGATTTTAACAAAATGCCAGTAAGGCACAGATGAGATTGGCTGAAATCAACAATTGAACTATTTTGTAGGTAGACAACATTACCTGTGAGTCAGTTTTGTCCTTTTCCTCTCTGCACTCATTGAGCTCCTCTCTGATTTGGCCCAGTTCAGTCTTAGCTTTACATAACTCGTCGCGCATTGCTTCCATTTCATGACTCTGTCTGCAGTACAGAAGTTTAAGCCGTGTTGATCTTGTTCAAAATGATTCATCACAAATGTCTGTAATGTCTAGTCTAATGATAAATATAATACACAACAATTTACATCACTGCTTCACTACATACACATATCTCATACCTGTTCAGGGCCCTGTCTTTGTCTCGCATCTCATCCCTGTGTCTCCCTGCAGTGTCCTTCATTGCCTCCACCTGCCCCTTCAACCTCTCAGCCTCAGCCTCGTGCTTCTCCACCTCCAGTCGCCACTCCGTCTCCCACCTGGACCACTGCTCACTTCTCTCTGCAGATCTGTGTTTGAGGAAGAGGAGCTGCTCATGTAGCTAATATTTCTGCCAATTGACAGAGGTAATGATGGTAAGAATAATGGTAAGAATTATAGACCAAATAAGGCGTATTCGATATCTTGTGAGATACCTTGCCCTCGAGTCTGTAGAGTGATCTATAGGGTTCCTTCCTCTTCGGCCGTCTCCTTGTAACATCATGATTCTCTGATTTTCCTTTCGCAGTTCCAGGATTTCCTGTTGGGCCTGAGTGATGGCAAGCCATGGATTGGCAGGGCTAGGGTCCACTGGTGTTGCTGATGTTAGGCCTGGCCTCATCCAGGAGATGGGTGTTGTCCCTTGGCTCTCAACACCTCTGAGCACTCCAGCAGACTGGACACTTGATGTGAAATGCGATGGGGGCATCAGGTCCTTGTGGATATTCCCTAGATAACAGAATTTGATGTGAATATGTCTAGTGTGTATAGTCTATGTATAGCCCTGTTAGGTTAGGTATGGTTTATGAACCTACATAGGCACTGTAACTTAACTAACTGACTGGTGTCAGTACCAACCACAGAAAAGCAAACAAACGTTAACTTATGGAGAATTCAGACATTTTAACATTGAGCTTTGAGGCCACCAGAGTCAACATAAGAACTTTCCTCCCAACGAATACAACTAAACTTCCGTCTTCGTGTTACTATGCACACAAAACAACTTTACACGCTAACGTTACCGTTAACTAGGCATGTATTGGGTTATTTCACTTAACTTAGCTAAGTTAGCCGTTAGTATCTCAACATTTGCGTTAACGTTACTGCTAGCAAGACATGTCAGTATTACAATGCAGCTAGAAGGAGCAACTTACTTGAAACAGCTGGTGCTGTGAAATCAGTGGGTACGATGAGCTTTTCTTTTTCCAAGCTGTGTCTATCCATGCTGAACGCCTGTCATGGGAAATCACAGCGAAAGTGAAGAGGAAAGGGAACCCGATGTGTTTGGGCGCTTCATAAAAACGGTTTGTTCTCCCGCGGGTCATGTCACTCTCCGTTGCCGTAGTTACAACAGCAGCCCCCGCGCCTGCTCAGCTCTCGCCTTGAGCTAGTTTCGCAAACTTGGCTAACTTTTGGTGTTCATACCACACGCTGGTGAAAATGCAAGTGATAACACCATCCAAAATAACACATTTTCTTACGCACTTGATGAACTAACTATCTAACTGCAAGTATTAGGCTCGCGCAATGCATCACGGGATAGTTGAAGCACTCGCGGAAGTTCTTTTATTTTTTTGTTGAAGAGGGGTGGGGCGTGTATGCGTTTGACTGGCACCTGATACGAGAGGTTGCCAACCTCCCAATTACATATACATTAGGCTAGTGACTCCGTTCTGAGACGATATTTGTTGTTTGATATTATCTATAGCTATAAAGCATGGTCTGGCCTGCTGCTGGTGGGGAAATAACACTGGAGAGAGTGAAACCTATCATCAGAAAAAAAAACACTCCAATACATTCTGCCATTCTGTCCCCCAATGTACTGTTAACCTCTAGCAAATGAAACCTGAAATTAAACCATTCCTTCTTTTGCTGCGAACCCCTGCTGCATGAGATAGGCCTATGTCAAATCCTGTGGAAAAGGGTGCAAATCGTTGCAGGGCAGCATGTTAATGCAGGTTTGGAGGGTAAACTGGTGGTAGGCCTAAATCACTGAATTGTTGGGTTAAGGTGCATGTATTTACATATCAACTGCAAATGTATTAATATGAATAGCTTACAGTGCACATTTGCTATCTTGACACATTTCTGTGTGTGCATATTTTCTTCCATCTGTAGACCTACGCCAGTGATGCACATTTTGCACACGCTGCATACATGCTGAAAATTGCAGATCTGTAAACTGCAAACATATGCTCATCTGTAAATCTGATCGCAAGGATTCTGTGTGTTTATTGATTTGTTTCTTGTTTTATCCGCAATATGATATTTTGTCTTGTTTGTTTCCAGTAGCTTCAGTCCTCTCTATTTGCTCTACTCTTACCTATTCTCTACTCTTTACTGCTGCCATGACCTACTTTCCCCATGGGGTTCATTAAAGTTTCATCCAATCTAATCTATTTATGGACTATTCATGGAACAAAGAGATATCTTTAGGTTGTTTTATTTACACAAATGATCACATATATCAAGACAACCTGATGATGCTATAAAATGAAATAAACATAGTAAGTGATTTAAGGAAATGGGTACATAAATACGTCAACAAAAGTAAAAAAAAAAAACAGGTAGAGAAATATGGGTACATTGCCAAAAAAGACAAGAGGTGACAAGACAACAGGAAAGACTGTGCAGTATTTATCATATCTACCAGTGGAGGGAGAGGAGAAAGGTGAAAGCCCTGTAAGTTGTTGGGGGGTGCTTGTATCTACTCGGCAGATGCTGCAGTAGGTCCAAAAGAACAAAGCAGAGGAAAAGAAGGATCAGACGGGACTGCTGGGAATCCAGAAAATAAAGGCAATACTGGCCCTTATCAGAAAGAGGGCTTAAGATGCAGCTCTGCTCCTTTGGTGGATTCTACGTAAGAGCTAACGAAGGTGGAGGCTGGTTGGATGTAGGGGGAGCAAGGGCTACTGTACTATAACAACAAGGATGTATTTTACCAATTCATCACGGAGAGAGTTATAAAGGGCGTGTTTCATCTTTTAAAATAGGGAGACAGCAGTGAACGCAGCCTTGTGATTGGAAGGTTGCCAGTCAGAGTCCTTGCACCATCTGGGGAAATCTGGGCATGACAGGAAGAATGAGTGAATGAGAAGCAATCTCTTCTCCCTCAGCAGCTACAGTTGAGGTGCCTTTGAGCAAGGATCTTTACCCCGAACTGATCGGTGGCAAACAGCAGAAGTGAGTGTCCTGGGTCGTACTGGGCAGCTCCCAGGTGTGAATGTATGGAATTGTGAATCTGAAGCAGGGCGTTGCTGAACAAATACAGATTCTGTACAGTCCCACGGCACATTTGTGGTTTTGCAGCCTAACAGATTCAAAACCAATTGTGCAAACATCAGCCACAGTCCATGTGAGACAGGTTTGTGAATTGTGACCAAAAAGGTAGGAAGTTTGATAGGGCATGGCGGGTATATGAGAATGAAGTGTGAGGTGGCTGCCTGACTGACATGAATTTGCCTTTTGATGCCCACGGCACCATGGCAACAGCGCTGTGGGTAAAAGAGCAGGCATGCTCAATCAACTTTCCCTGGGTAAAAAAAAACCCCAAACACAATCCTCATGTTTTATACAGACTGTTGAGGGCAGCCAGGGTAGAGAGACCACCGCTCAACTGGAGGACCTGAAGTGTCCTTGAGCAAGGCACTGAATCCCTACCAGCTCCACATGTGAATCTGTTGATGTTGAAAGAAAATGAACGCTGTCCGGTGTTCTTCTCGCTGCGGGATGTGAATGCAAGACTAATAACGGATGCCCTGGCACACCCGCTGGCCACGGAAACTGCTTTATGCTTTCTCCCCAATCAAGCTGATTCAGCCCACACTTGAGAGGGTTCATGTGGAGAGAAACTGTCCATGACTGCAAAATTCGGGACTAGAAATTATGTCTTTAATTAAAACTTCTACTTTTCAAAATGCACTTGTTTCCTATCTTGGCATGCCACATGGGTAATAATGGCAAGAATACAGGGTTGCACCCCTTGGGCCATGCATGTCATTAAAGGTGCATGTCGTAAAAGCCCAGCACACAAATCAGTTGTCCCCTCTAAGAACTATGTTGATAGTAGATCCATTATGTAATGCCCTGTTAGAACCATTGTATTACACTATAAAACTACCCAGCCAAACAGGTAGGCAATCTCTGCATGATAGGCACTGATCCAACCTGCCTGTACCAAGTTTGCACCAGGCAGCTCCACTGTGACGTTATGCCCCAACACGGCGTATGGCCAAAAGTGACAAGTATATTCTATAAAGTATTAATCAAGGTTCATGTTTATTTACTGAGGATGAACAGACAATGGATCCATGTATGCACACATTTAAGAAGATATCTGAAAAAGATGTTTATTAACATGTTTGTTCATTTCTATTGTGTCGACTGTGTATATTTGCATTTTAGCTATTTAGCTGACACTTATCCAGAAAGTCTATGCAAAGAGTGAAACAGTAGAAAAAGCTGAAAGCAGCCAGTAGGCTACACAGCTACATTTCCAGGGCTAATAAATGTTGAATGGACTTATATAAACACTGGCATCCGTAGATTTTTACACTCTCAGAGGTAAATTAACACTGCCGATTTCGCTGTGTAGTGAAGAGTGGAAGAGTCAAAACCACAGCAACAGGATAATAGTTCGAATGATTATTTCTGTGTCCTTAGTATCCAAAATAGAGAAGTGCAACAGCAACACTCTCCTATGGGTGGGCTACAATTAGAGGTCATTGTTGTGGCCCTCATGCCTTACAGCTGTTGGTGAAATGTTCACTATCCTACTTTCGGCCAGCCATGGAGACAGCATGCATTACCCATCCAACCTGCCTGCTGGACAGCGAGTGCTAGGTAAAGAAAGAGGCGATGCACTATGGGTGGACAATAATTACTGGTCACTGCTGTGGGCCTCATGCCTCACAGCTGTCACTGAAAGGTTCTTCAGCCTTGGGTCCCTTGGAGATGCAATTCCCATAGTGATGTGTTGCACCACCCCTGTATTCTGGGCTCTACCACAATAACATCATCCATCGGGGTGAGGCAAGGATCCCCGACACCCTGCTTCCTGTTTGTGATGTTTGTTGACATGCTTATCAGAGAGATTAAATAACAATGTGGAGACAATGGATTCCTGAAATGGCTCCATGTTCTAATGCTGATGGATGACACTGTTATCCTGGCAACATCAAGAGAAAGGCTGACTGAGAGACTAAAACATCTGAAGGAATACTGTGATGAACATGACATGCTTGTTAATGAAGGTAAAACAAAGTTTAGCTATTTTGGGATTTGATGAAGACAGGCAGCCCATTCAGCTTGGTTCGTTTATAGTGAGGCATTGTGACAGTTATAGATATCTCTGAGCCATCTTCACTGCTGATGGAAATTCCCGAACCTCACTTGCTCTACATGTAAAAGAGAAGACAAAGCACTTAAACAAATTAATCCCACCAACTATGATGCCCCATTTTGTGTCAAACTAAAGGGTTTTGAGGCTGCTTTCTCATCAGCTAATTTGTATGGGTGTGAGGTTAAAAGTGCCCTTCAAGTCTGTTGAAATTCTCTACATCAGTGGTTCTCAACGTGGGGTCCGGGGACCACCGGGGGTCCTTGAGGGGGTTCCAGGGGGTCCCCTGCAAATTGATGAATTGTTAAACTTCACCATTATTTTATTTACAAGAAATTAACACAATTAGATAATGTAGAAGAATGACTGTTTATCATAGTTTCACTGTTATCTCTCTACGAATTCTGGACAAAATCATATCCAACAATAACAATATTCTCAGGTTTGGATCCAAGAGACAAAATCTCATCAAATGGGGGTCCGTGGCCCTAATGTGGACTAAATTAGGGGTCCTTGATATGAAAAAGATTGAGAATCACTGCTCTACATGGCTGGAGTTAAATCCCTACTTGGGGTGACGTCTACTACACAGGAGGCAGGACTCCCCTCAGTGCAAGCCTTAGTGAGGGAAAAGCAAGCCAGGTTTTTGGCCAAGATGAAGCAGCGTCATGGCATGCTTGATGACACCTTGTGGTATATTCTTGAAATAACTAGAAAAGAGTACCAAGTCATGAACTCACACTTATCTGAGATGATGGATCATATTGAGAGTGACGTAGGGTGATGATTGTGAAATTACAATCTAAACAGGGAAAAAGATACAAGACCTACCAAACCATCAACCCAGACATATCCGTCCATCCACTTTACACCATACACTGAAGACCATTTGAGAATACCTTTCACACGGTTCCTGTTGTCCTCTCACAGACTGTTAGTGGAAATGGGAAGGTGGAACCGTACAGCACCTGAACAACATGTGTGTTGCTATAAGACTTGCATACAAAATGAAGAACACATAAGCCTACTCGTGTGAAATACGGAGATGACTCCACTGAACTGAGCTCAGTCTTTGTGGACACTGATAAAAGTGCTTTAGTTAGGCCTATGTCACTTGCCTTGTGCTATTAGAGCACCAGCAAGTTTCTATCAGACTGAGTGATGGGATTTTGTGTTAATTGTATTATCTTGTAATATTTTTACTTATGGGTTTATTGAAGGCTATCATTTTTTTGTATATTGTTTGGACCCAAATGTTTTAAATTTCTGTGTCAATAACTAACTATCTAGCCTGTTCATAACCATGTGATAGACTTGGAGCAATGAGTAAAGCTTATTAGAAATCTAACTCAAAATATATAACTAAACAGCCAACCTAATGGCCTTTATGAAAACCTTTCCTGCATAAGTGATTAACAATTGTTCTTGCTTCTTTATCCCTTCTCGTCACCATTTGCTGTAGGCCCATGCCCGTGAAATCCAGCTGATAAGGAAATGTTATGCTTTTGCAAATAACGCCCCATACATCTTTTCCCCATGCGCCCGCACGTACTCACCTCTTGAACAGATCTACTTGTTAATCTGACAAAAGGTGGAGGAAAGGTGTGTTTTTTTTTACCAGACCACAAAACATGCGAGTACGTGAGTGCTGTCCGAGGTTACGGTGGTTAGTTAATGGTTTCTAAATTAGGATTTTGTCGGTTGTTGGAGGGTGAATTCAATGCACTGGCGTATCCCGGTGGTTGCCTAGTAACGCGCTGGCAGTGGGCGCCGTAGAGATCTCTATGGTGGGCGCTCCATTAAAACCGTTGGCGCTCCTGACCTTGGCGTCGTGAATGCGCAAAGCACACACAGCCCTGTGCGAGGAGGAGGATATTAATTTCAAGCAAAGCGGCAAAGCAGCAGATAAGAGTAAAGATCTCGGTGTTTGGTGTTGAATCCGGGGGAAATATTTTATACTGAGTCTGTTGCCCTAGCGAAATTGACGGGCATGGTGATAGAGGCAAATCTCGAGATGGAGCGCACATCAGCCCCTGTGAAAGCAGGTGAGTTAATAATTCCGTTTTTTTCCGTGGGATGGAGCTTGGTTCAGAGTGATCACTGACATCTAGGCTAATTATTTCACTTGAGGCTATTCCTCCACCAGATAACGTGGTTGAGCGTTTGTAGGCTCGCCAATTTCGTCATTTTCTCAAAAATGTTCACGTCCTAGACCTAGATTAAACAAGCTTCACACAGGCTCCAACGTGCGGCAGCGCACACACTACAGCACTTGTCGAGGCTATCTGGGCTGGGGCTTGGTTTCCTGTTGTAGCTCTGGGTTTGTGGATCAAATTGCAAAGCAGTGTTCATATTAATTATGGTCCCTGCGTGTGATGTATTCGGTTTTCCTGCATCGAGCCTTCCTCGTTTTCATGGCATTGCGAAGTTATGGAATTGGGGGAATCCAGCAAAACCACACCAGTCTAATTACAAGGGCATTGGGAGCCTACACTATTGTCTGATAGACTGGGGCTTCTCTAACGTTTTCATGTCACGGACCCCCACAGACTTAGGCCGTGGACCCCCTATTGATAAGATGCTGTTCCAGGGATCCCCATATGGCAAGATTTTTGTTGCTGGGGATTTAGTATTGAATTGCATCGGCCTGCCTGTCAAGACTGGCTGGGGAGATAGCAGGGGTGAAAGTGAAACATGTGATTATTCCTATAAGTCTCCAATTGGGATAAATTATAGTGAGTTAAATGATGGTGAACTGAATTATAGGACCCCTGGAGGTCCCCTAGGACCCCTGGAGGTCCCCAGACCCCACTTTGAGAACTGGTGTGATGTACCAACTTCAAGCATCTATAAACTGTCATTAGAATAAAATGCTTAGTTAATGAAACCTTTTCCTATTTAAACATGCCACGCCTAAGGCAGTGAGTTATGATTAGCATTTTAAAACGGTTTTTTTTTTACCCAGTCTCTCTCTTTTCCTATTGCTGGGAGCAATGCCAATCTACATTGCCCAAAAACATGCAGTGTACCATACTGGATTGAGTGTGGGCTAACTTTTATGACAAGGCCCATTTGGTGTAGGCTATAAAAGCTTTTATCCACACCTGTCCCATCACAGACCACAAGCTGGTAATGGGGTTGAAACATACACCTGGATATTTTATAACCCACTCCCAGGCGATATTCAGTAAGCCTCACACCTATTGTGAGTGTGGGCCTGTTTTGGCTGTCTGCATTAATATTAATAAAATTGAAATATATGAGTTACAGCCCCCAAAACAAGCCACTTCGCTTTGGTCTGGTGAATTGAATTTGAATTACTCAAAGTCCTTTGCTGATTCTAAGTGAAATTGCAGCAAATTTGGCAGAGAAATTCAAATGCTATAAATTCATGAGGTATTTAAAGGGGAATACCTTTCATTTTAAGTGTTAGTACATCGATCTGCCGCAGCCCTTGCAATATTTTCAAATACACAACATCTTTCTAAATCAGAGACGACTGGACCAAGCCTTGGATCTGTGACGCTGCACCACTGTACAGCCTGGAGCTGCTAATTTGGCAATGATTTGTTGGCTGATTTTTTGGACACAGATTTTTTTGTCTGTAATTGGAATCAGTGATTTATAGTAGTGCTGTCATCTCCAAAGCAGAAGGTGTACCCTGATCTCCAAAAATACAGCTTTTCCTTACTTTAATGTCTTGGGAGCCGTACATCAATGTCACACAACAGATAGGGGGAGGAACAAGTCCTGTCCTTTTATGGCTATAGGGGACAGCGGTGAGTGTTAATTAATACAGACCAAACTGACCAAGGGCAGAGAAATAACATATTTCAAACGTGAACTTCTGTGATGTTACCCTTTGAGGAGAAAGAGAAACTGATATAAAGCCTCGTTGTTTAAAATGATGCAAACTGCATTGATGTGCATAGCAGATAATGTTACTGTGTTGTGCCTTTGTAAGAGAGCGAGCCGCCTTCATTCGTATTGATGTTTCTGTGTGGAGTCTGCTAGTGTAAACAAAATGTTATGGGTACAGAGAAAAGCCTATATGTGCCTCATCTGTGGTCATAAGCACTGTCCAGCACAAGGGCGTGGAGGAAATGAACATCAGGCTTCATGTCACATTTGCCCACCTGTCCTTAGTTTGTATTAATTGAAAAGGCAGTTGTTGCTCTACATGTACAACACAAAAAATAATGATGTCTAAATATCCAGATTTAGAAATGGTCTCCTGTGTAAAGGAATTAGTCCACCAGTTTGAGAAAGAGCTGTTTAGTCGCACTCTTTCACAACACTCAGGGCAGCACACATCAATACATTTGATTAGGTTAACAAGCTTGTTTTTGCTTTGTGCATTGACAAGCCATGGGAACCTGATGCCTAACAATATGTGCTTACTGCTATCCCAGAATGCATAAGGACGAAGACTGGGTGCGCCTGCTTGATTACAAAGTTGTTGATTGGGGGAAAAAAGAACACAGTTTGCTCTCCATGGTTCGTTTCATGGGTGAACTTACATTTGATGCAGTATGTGGCATATGCACAGGATGTGGCTAGCGGTGAATCCGTGCCCTTCTATTTGCCAAAGGACGCACGGGCGATGAATCAGCAAAGACGTTGGGAATGAAAATACTTTCCTAAGCGTGGTTGTGGTGAAGATACAGTACAATTAGCGATCGCTCTTCAGTCAAAAGGAAGCTCTGGTAACTGTGGTTGTGTTGGAAAGCATTAGAAAACATGCATGGTGAAAGGTAGCAGGTTTGCATCAAGCATCACAGATCCAATGTCATGGAACTTTTCACCAGTAGATTTAGCGATAAGGAAAATGTCAACAGGATTTTATTTAGAGCACCAGTGAGGCTGTTTTGTGGATACGTAGTTACTCAAGAATGTGTAATACTGTCAGAAATGGGTGTAGTGCTGAAGGATAGAAGCGCAGTTGAACAGAGTTCTTATGATAGCTGAGTAAAAACTCTCTGGAGGAAGGCAAACAAGCCAGATAATTAGTTTGCAGCACACGCAGATTATGACAAATGAAACTCTCCAAAAGAAGAAGCAAATGATCCTTTTCCTCAGATACACTCCTCTTTTCTTGAGTAAATACCTCCCTGAAGTCTTACAATTAACCTGCAATGCCTGCGCGTTATGCTGGAAGGTTGTTTGTTGGCAGTGTGGCCCCTTTAGATGTGCTTATTGAGGAAGTGCTTCACACTTCTATTATGCATCTGCAAGTCGCTAGTAACCTCATTGTCTGTGTTGCTTAGATATAAGACACTTATAAGATGCTACAAACCTTCCCTATTTTTTTTATGTGATGACTTTAAAACACATTAAGCATGAACAAAATCACTGGGATGTCGCTCTAAAGACGTATTTTCCACTGAGATCCTACTTTTCCAAGGCTTATCTAATATTTGTCTGCTTTTACTGCTGTCTTTTGTGTCTTTTACATAAGAGAAAGTGTGCTTAACACATTTTATCTTAAGATGCTTTGGCAGCATCACTCCAGCATCACAGCAGATGGGTTTTTCAGATTCCTCCCACTGGCTCCCACAGTAAAACACAGAGATCTGTATTCAGTGATATGAAAATACTGTTCTGTTAAAACAGTCATTTGTCCCATAAACGTTATTAGTTTTGAAATGATACCCAGGATGTGGCACACAGACGACGAGCATATATTAAAATATTTATTTAGACCCACCAGATACAGTAGGAAGACACTGCTGTGATTGAAAGTGTAACTGCTGGCACATCATTGAGACGTGCAGTCTTATTTTTCTGATGATCTTGTTTTCAGATCTGGGTGCACTGCAATGAAAACAAGAAGTGTGGAGTGCGGATACCTGGCTGAGGTGTATTTGGATTTGATAAGCATCGGAGCCAGCGGCACAGTGAGTGATGTGTGTTTGACAGGGACAGCGCAGAGGGACTGAGAGGACACTACACTGTGCATTTGTGTTGTGCAAGGGCACTCTCTTGCCCAGACCATGTGGCTGGCTACATTTAGAGACCATCTGTTGCCTGCACACCTACTACATCAGCAAGGGACTGTAACCATCACCCACTGTGCTCTTCTTTGGTGGATATTATGTTCCTGCTGGTCATTCACCAAGGCAACAAGCCAGAAATTCTATCCGACCGTGACCACCCAATTTGGGAAGCTGAGAGGCCTCAGGGTGCCCGTGCCCAGTGAGGTGCTCCGGCCGGTTGATCAGTATCTGGGGGTTCCCTACGCAGCCCCTCCCATGGGCGAGAAGCGCTTCATGCCCCCCGAGCAGCCGTCCGCCTGGTCGGGGATCAAGAATGCCACCCACTTCATGCCTGTGTGCCCCCAGAACATCCACAACACCGTGCCAGAGATCATGATGCCCATAGGGTGGCATTCTTGATCCCCGACCAGGCA
>OMOV01116336.1:0-10500 GCA_900312565.1 Beryx splendens
CTGCACGCACACACACGAGTACACAAACCCTCACACACACACACACACACACACACACACACACACACACACACACACACACACACACACACACACAAACACACACACACACACACACACACACACACACACACATGCACACGCAAACACACACACACACACACACACACACACACACACACACACACACACACACACACACACACACACATACGCACACACTCACTATAATCCTCAATATTTGAAATCGAGGGTGGCTGGGGGCACAGGGAAGGGGGCTAGCATTGGTGACCGCAAATTAGCTGCTGTAATTGCATATCCCTCCCTGTGCCCATAATTTTTCAGGCCTGTTTGGGGCAGTGAGGAGAGTTTGTTTGTTTTGGTGTCAAGGCGATTTAGAATCAAAATGAGGACCTCCGGCACACATGTGGACCCCCAAGCCAAATGGCAGCACCACAGCCTTAAATAGCCCCGCCTCTCCCACTGCACTGTGCAGCCCAGAGGGAGACAGCTAAACAGAAGGGGAGGGGGGACATACCAACTGTGTTCACTTATGTATTTTGCCTGACATCCATGGTACTTGCTGCTAGCTACAGTAATACAAGTAACTGTTTGGGGCACAATTAAATAACCATTAAAACGTTCATGAGGAATATGTTTCACATGTGTGTGCCAAGGCGGCAGTGGTGATGGTAGTGGGGGCTCGGTGTTGTACACACCTTTTATTACAGACAACTGCAGATTATTATGGTGTTTCTATAGTGCTGCAGCTTGTAAAGATATTCAAACACCAAAAGTGTTGCCATCCAAGGTAGAAACAAGTTTGATTCTTGCCAAAATGGAATTTCACAAAGTCTGGAGCTCGTCGTTTTCCATTAAATAATGGTAACCCTTCAAAACCCTCATGCTTATTGCAAAGGCTTAAGCATTGCTTACATAAGAGTATGAGGCAGAATAAGCCAGCTTTGTGTAGACCACCAGGCAAAAGAGCAAGCCAGTGTTAGGCTTACTGAAAAGTCCAATTTTTCTTATTTACCAAAGACAATGACTTGCAGATGATTGTGCTCTCCTCAAAAATGTGCAAGCTAGCAAGCAACCAAACAAGCATAAATCACATAATTAGCTTTGCAGCTGTGGTGTGGTCCTGTTGATGCCTCAGTGGCTTCAGCAGATAAGGAATCCTTATGCCATAGTTTCAACAAACAGAAAACCAAGATTGAACAACAAAGACAAATTAGAGCTTTGGATCGATAATTTAGGCTCATATTTAGATTAATTGTTCTCTTGAGGACCTGAAAATAAACCTTTGATTCAATCCTATCTTAATCAAAGACACTAAATTACCTGACTAAATCCTGTTTATCCTGTGCATTAACTTTGATTTCATCTTCTCAGGTTTCTCTGAATTGTAAACTAAGAATTGATTGGGAAACATTTGAGGGCAGTGGGTTTAAACAACATATAAGCTTGCAAAAATGCCTGGGATAAATATTTCCATCAAACCTGATTTAACATAAAGTACTGGAAGATTTCAGATACAAAATAGAACATTATTTGAATGTGATCTGAGCTCTCTGGCTCCATAGTTGATCAGCTGTTCTATTTCACACAGGCTTCGCCATGTAACAGGGCTCTACTGGCTTAGCCACTCACTCTAGTCACCTCAGCGCACAGAAAATTTGCATGCACATGCTCAGCCAATCAGGATGAGCCTATACACCCTCTATGGGCCCTCGCACAATAAACAGTGAGCTGTCCCTCATTCAGCATCCACTTTTTCTTCAGTGCCCGATGAAAAGTTTGCCTAGGATGGCGTCGTCTGAGACCAACATCGTTAAATACTGCCCAGGCTGCCTTGGCCTGATTGTGATGACGGATCCGTATGAGGCATGTTTCAAGTGCCTCGGCCCGGAAAACGCTGTGGATGGTGTCTCCGACTCACCAGACTGTGGCAGCCGGCAGCGTTGGGCTCATTTTGAATGCTATCAGCATCAGCGTTCCCCCCTGAAATCGAGCTCCGCTGTGATGACAGCGAGGCGGAGGATGGCGGCGGCTCACCTGAGTCCTGCTCCTGCTCCTCTGCTCCTGTCACAGCGCTTCCGCTGCCGGCTCCTCCCCTGGTGGCGGAGGATGAAGAAGGGATGCCGCCGGGGGACAGCAATGACAACATCTCCTCTGTCTCTGTCACGGCTGCATCCTTCACTTCCACCGCTCTATCTCATCCATCGTTGAAACAAGACTTCCCCAACGTGATGAGGACGGCTGCTGAGAACGCCGGGATCCCACTTCCGCCCTCTGAACCCCCTTGTGCTGCTGATCGCCTGGCCCAGGGAGTCTATCGGCTGGCGACAGAAACCAAGCCGGTCTTCCTCGCCTGGATGCGTCACTTGGACGAGGTATGGGCAGCTGTGGAAGCATCCTGGAAGGAGCCACTCCACTGCAAGGCTCCTATCTCCGGCCTCTCTGATTTTTCCACGGGAAAGGCGCTATCTGCTGCTCTGTAGTTCCCCCACTTGATGACGTGCTGGCCGCTCATTTTTCTCCTGGCTCAACCAGCTGGTCTGGCAGCAGGAGACATGCTCCTCCTCAATCCAGAAACAAGGAGATGGTGGAATTTGATGGCAAGTTTTTCCATCTGGCGGCCCAGACGGCAGCCATACCCAGTACCTGGGGCTGCTGGGGGTGTCCCTATCCACCATGTCGACTGGAAAAGCCGCCCTCTCCGCTTCTGAATTGGATCATGTATCCCGTATTGCGGACAGATGAACAATTTAACTAGGAGAATCGCCGCCATCGCTGGACGCGGCATGGCTCTGGCTACCGTCGGTACTCGGCACATGTGGCTCGGTCTGACAGCCCTTAAGAAGAAGGACAAGGAGGACCTGCTAGGTGCTCCGCTGTCGCCTGATGGGGTCTTTGGTGCATCCATCACTTTGGCTACGCAGCGTTTCCAATGCTTACGATACCTTTTCACAGGGGCATCATTTCACGCAAGCGATCGCGCTGCTTCCCAGTGTTGGACGCTTGATAGGCGTGCTTCGATATTGGTTCCTTGCTGCACCTGATTGGACGAATGCTGTCACTCGCTGGGCTGTCTGCCCCTGGATTTCAAACTGGAAAAACATGGCGACTCTTTTATATTACGAAAATAGTTCACCGAAATGTGTTTCTGAAAACATTTGAGGCGAGAAATAAGCCATGCAGTTGCTGAATCTGTCTTCATTTTAGAAAGACAATGGTTAGTTTAAAAGTTTGTACGCGAGTTTCAGGAGTTTCCAGAGGCAGCGAGTCGTGCTAGACGCCCCTGATTTGCATAAAGTAGTCTAGACCTCAAATGTATGTAAATGTGGAGCAGCCAAGGTGACGCCCTGTCTCTCCAAACACACCGTGGTGCTACCAGAATGCATTGCATGGCTGCTTACAAAGAAAATGAATGGCAAGCATGGAAATGACGGATCCTGTGGAAATGTACCATTAGAGAAGGAAAAGGCTCAGCTGCACCGTCATCTGCTGTTGGCGTCTTCTACCACAAAGCAGAAGAGTTCTTCCCTGGACACAAGGGAATGGCATATGGCTGCGTTCAAGAGGCGTGGACAGTGTAATGTGGCTTCATCTTCCGCTATGTCCTCCTCTCGCCACCGGCTCACTCCGATGACGACGCTCCTCCTCCGTCACTGGCCCAGAGAGGATCCCGAGGCTCCCGTCGACCACTCGCTTGTTCCTGGAAGGCTGGGAACCAGCCGCCCAGCAAGAAGTGATAGTCACTGCCGGAGGAGAGAACCGACCCAGCTTGCAAGGCTTGTGTTCAGCCCCAGCTGTGTGTTAGTGGCGTTGTCCCACAATCTTCCTGGATATGTTCCCATGGTGCCTTATGTGAATGATGTCTTTGTTTGTCATTAAAAAAATTACTTCTTCCATAAAGAGCCTATTCCTATCACCCTGATGGCGGATTGCTCTCTGTCCTCCTCCCACAAGGGAAACTGGCCAGAGCGGTAATCACAGTCATCATTTTGCTCTCTGCTCTCTTCCCACACGGGAAGCATGGTGGAGCAGTGATCGGCTCGGTGGTTCAGTAACCCTCTTCACCCCGGTCTTTGGGCCGAAATGGGGTGGCTGATGGTCTCAGTATCACTGACCCATCCTGCTGTCCCACGAGACAACAGGAAGGAAGCCTGAAGGCTTTTACCGCTAACCGACTAATACATTGCGTCACCACTCCCCGCTCTCCGGTCTCGTGAGTCGGCGTGCGTTGGAGGTTGGTATCAGCAACGTTGACCCACCCAATCCTGCTTCATGATGACAGGATGCATCGCCGGGAGTCGGTCCGAACTCTCCACCTTTTTTCCATGATAGAATGGTGAATAAACAACACACCGGCACGCCGTTTCTTCAGCCCGCCTCACTCATCCACAAGAACACAGACTCGATGATGGCAGAGCGGCCTCTCAACCATTTCGGCCGGCAGATGAGCTCCAGATGGCAGATCCTTCGTGAAGCATGGGGAATCAGTCGCCCGCCCGGCGCGAACGAGAGGTTGCCACCCTGCCTCTCATCTCTGACAGCAGGCTTGATTTCTACAAGACGCCGACCACTGTATACAAAGCAAGAGCGGATGAGTTTTCAAAATACTCTGCTCCCCCGCTCATTGGACCGTTCTGCTGATGTCATCATTGCCTCTCCTCAGAGGCAAGCGGACGTGTGTGAGGACAATCTTTCTCACACAGCGTTGTCAACGCCGTTTTCTCTCTCCGCCGCCTACTCCGCCTTAAAGAGAATAGCGGACGTCAAAGGGAGAGAACGCCGTCTGATGATTTTTTTTGCCACTGAGCAAATAGCGGCAGCATCAGACAACGGCTATGCAAATGTGGAGGCGGGGCTTCAGATGCCAGCAGGCCCAGTGGCGGATGTTACGACTGGTCTATTCACTCCAGTTTCATTGCGTACCGCCCCCTTTCACTTAACTTCTCAGGAAGGCATGAGCGCCCTCTCCAGGGAGATGCAGGAACTACTCCAGAAGGGAGCAGTTTCTGTGGTTCCCCAGGAAGACAGAGAGAGAGAGGTCTCTATTCCGGTTATTTGCTGGTCCCCAAGAAAACCAGAGATATGATACCTATTCTGGATCTCTGTCTGCTCAACACATGCATCAGCCAGAGACCATTTCGCATACTTACTGTGAAAAGGATGCTGGATTTGGCACAGCCGGGCGATTGGTTCACCACAGTGGATTTGAAAGATGCTTACTTTCATGTCCCAGTGGTGCCGAGACACAGGAAATTCCGCATTTTACCTTCCAGGGGGTAGCTTACGAGTAAAACAGCCTACTGTTTGGCTACTCCCCAGCCCCCCGCACTTTTTCGAAGTGTGTGGACACGGCATTCACACCCCTGTGCCACCAGGGAATACAGGTCTTCTTTTATCTAAACGGCCTGATTCTCATGGCCCACTCAAAAGAATGGGCTATTTTCCACACAGTGCATTCAGTGCAGCACTTCACCAGGTTAGGTTTTGCCATCAATTGGAAAAAGAGCGCACCCATACCAAACCAACACGTGCCATACACTCCTTATACAACAATGTGCTTTACTATAAAATACCAGAGTGTGTAATGTCTTGAGGTCGTAAAAGGATTTAGAATATATTACCATACATCACTGTATTGCAGCAATGGTTTTCCCATCGTGTGACGTCATGTGAATTTAACCTGAATACCAAAGGAGGATTAACGGAGCAGTATTAAAAACTGCAGCTATGGTGTGAAGATCCATAGCTAAGGTTAGATTTTCACAATAATAAAACTTCCTTTTACTTCCTTTCATTAATTACTTCAAACATACATTTAATAACAATACAATTAATAAAAAACATACATGATTCATAGAAAATGAATTTTTGTGCACTGTGATGGAGTTTGAAAGGGTCCAGGTCTAGAGGAGTGAAGTGTCTAACCATGGACTAAGCTCATGTTGCCACATCTCTGCTCACAATAGGAGGTCTGGAGAAAATCATGTTAGAGGAAGTCGGATAACAGGAAGGTTACAGTTTGATTGGCAGTGAGCTTGAAGAACGGTTTTCACACATTCACCCGGAAGAGACACTTCTGGTTTGTTTTTCGGACTGGGTAGAACAATGCAAGCTGCCTGCTAATCACACCGACCTGGATTCAAATGGATGAAAACTTTTGGAGCAAGATCTAATTCTGTTGAAAAGCAAAAGCTCTGATCATCCAAAATTTTACATTTTATCATTTGAATATTTGCTTGCAGATACCGACTGTAATAAACACGCAGTAATAAGTTATCACATCGCTTTGAAAAAACATGTTTGATATTCTGTCATTCTGTTATTTGTAGTTGCTTCACTAGTCTCAGTAGAGCAGCCTGGCTTCTTTGTTTGGGGTTTGGAGCTTTTATCTGATCAGTGACAAAGTACTGGGGTCATTGTTGCAAGGTGATATGAGAAATGCAGTGCAAAATGATCGCTTATTGACCAAAGACGCTGCCAAAATCAAGAAAAACAAGAATCTTTAAAAGACATGTCTTCGAAAGACATGTGAAAAATAGATCCATGAATGTTAGATATTGAAGGTCCAACATTGAATTGCACCTGACCTGCAGTGCTCTTCACACTGTGAAAGCCTTATGTGCTTGAAGACTAACAGTGCCGTACAGTTGTGCATTTTTAACATGTGCCAAGGGACTCTTTCACACAGATGGTGGGTTTCAGTTGAAGGCTGTCGTGTTAAGTGCCGGTCTTTTGAGCCAAAGGAAGCCGAGCTCACACTGTTCATGACCCAGTCCTTTGGCCACCACAGCTAAACACCACACTGACCACCATTGGTCAGGACCCCAACCACCATGGCCACGGAAAATTCTCAGTGGTCAAAGAGCTTTCCTTTTTTCCATTGCGCTATGCAGCAAAACATATTTTAGTGTTTAGAAAAGATGATTATGAGAATAACAGAAGTGTCCTGAGAAAGCATCACAACATAAATTGTGCAAAAGGAAACCATATCGGTTTTTAGTTTGTCCAAGAACATTGTTTGTATTTTGGCACAAATAGTTAGAATTAGAGACGGGTCATCTCTAGCAATAAGCCATAGTTCTGAGGGGGAAAAACAATCCCTCATGCCTGATTTTCCTCATAAGCCTCCCTTTTTTGGCACATAGTTATCAGACATGTGCATCAAATGTCTAAGCCAGAACAAGGCGGGGTGCAAGCATTGCGTTGATATGGTTTGGGCTCCCACCATGTGTCGATGATATCATTATCTACTTGTAGTCCTGATCAGCTCCATATGCTTGTGGGAATGCTATGGCTCCAAGAATTATTGGTGTATTGTTCATAAGAATTAATTTACAGAGCAAAACTTTATAATAACCATCATTAATAAATGGTAAATTGACAGTTAATTAAACTTTAGTTAATAGTTATTTTACTGTTAACAGTGTAATGATAATTAATTATGTTTACTATTATTAGTAATGCTATATTTTTTGTTATTTTATCATCAGTTTGTGTAATATAAAATAATTAATTTATAAACTATATATTGCATCATAGCTGATAAGAGACGATAACAATTAGGCCTACATTCTGATTACATTAGTAAACTATTAAGTTTATTGTTGTACACATTATAACATTTTATATACTACACTAAGTATTTGTTAATGATTGCCAAATGATTTTGTAAACCTTTACAAAATTGCTTGTAAAGCACCTATGAACATTATTTAGATAGATATGCTTTGTCTGTGGGTAATTGGTTTGTAACCCATCTATAAACATTATTTGGATGGCTATTATAAAGTTGCAACAGACGTTTATAATACTTTATAAATGGTTAATAAATACTGTGCAGTGCATCTATAAACATGATTTGGATGGCCATTATAAAGTTGCAATTGATGTTTATAAAACTTTACAATCGCCTAATAAATGGTAACCCTTCATTTTACAGGTCCCTAATAATGTATGAACTATTTCTAATTAGACGTTAACAAAAAAAAACTATTTCACACTTAAGTGGCTAATAATTATAACATATTTGCGTTCATATATAATTACATGGTACCGGACCTGTAAAATGAAGCTGGTCTATTTGTACAATTCAATAGTTCCTATTTACATGGTACCAGACCTGTGAAGTGAAGCGGGTGTAATTGGGCAATAAATCATACAATATGACCATGTTTATTTTCTTTATTGACATATAAATGGTACATTTTAGGACTTCAGCTTACATTCCATACAAACCAGACCATAAAGTGTCGGTGGGTAAATTTTACAGATACTGGAGTGAGTGAAAGATTATGCATGCTATGAACTTTAGCACCCGACTGGGAGCTAACATGGCTAACTGTTCTATAGAGTGCTGGCTGTGTTAGTTAGCTAACGCGTGGCCATATTAGCATCCAGTCGTGTGCCTGTGTTTGTTGTGTGTAAAATAATCTTCCACACCCAGGCGTCCAGGTTAATACATCCATGCTCCATGCATGTCTGTAGCAAAGAGGTTAGCCATGCCCATGTTAGCTTCGGAACACCTGGGATCAGCGTTGCCAGATGGGAAATGTTAATGTATCGTACCAGAGGCTTAAAATTATCGTATTTTGAGGAAAATATTTGTACGCGAGTCATAACCAAGAGAACAAGAGCCTACCGTTGCGCAATCTTCAAATAGGCTAAGTGTCTGTAACCCTGATTTCTTGGTGGGTTGTGTTCTCCAGTCACTCTGGGCTGTGGCATCAGTACGGATTCACAGCAGACTGATCGGCACATCACATGTTACTCTGTTACCGTTACACAAATGTGTCCCCACATAAACAAACAATGACAGGTGGGAACTAAAATGACTTTGTCCTTAGGCGAGCTAATCATGTTTGTTGTGATGATGAACATGACTTGCCTGGAAAGACATCATGTGAGAAGAGATGTGTAAACACAGACATAGGATCCATATTTTACTATTCAGTAGCATAGACTGATTACAACTACTATTACTAAGTGTCACAAAATGATCAAATTATCGTACATTATTGGACTTTTGGCATTATTGATCGTACATCGTACAGAGGGCAAAATTATCATACAAATACGATAATTATCGTACATCTGGCAACGCTGCCTGGGATATGCCTGCATGCAAAAAAAAAAGTAAAATCTCTGCCTGCATGCAAAAAAAAAAAGTAAAATCTCTGCCTGCATGCAAAAAGGCGACGACATAGATGCCGGACTGCAATTATTGGGATATAGGCAGTCCAACGAGCACTTAGTGCTGGCAATCTGCTAAGACCTATTTTTCATTAGCTGCAAGCTGGTTGCAGTGGCTACGGCAAGGACTAACACAAGCCAGGATGAGATAGTTGTGGGAATCAAACATTTACTTCAAATGATCTCTGTTTGGCGAGGGGTTGATGATGAGCTCACAGTGCAAACGTTTTTTGAATGGGGACAGATGTGTTTATTTTTACAGCGACATGCATGCAGAGATATCCCTGGCGCAAGCACGCAAAGGTAACATAGGCATGGCTATGTTTTTTAACGGAGATGTGGACCCCTGGGTGTGGAAGATTTACTTACACACAACAAATGCAGTCACATGACTGGAAACCAAGCGTTAACTCACTGACACGTAGAACCTCCTTGGACACAGCCAGCACCATAGAAAAGTTAGCCATGTTAGCTCCGAGGCGGGTGTTAACGTTCATAGCATGCATATTCTTTCACTCATCAGAATAGGCTAAAGCTAGAGAATGGCTCAATATTTGTAAAATTGATCCCCCAGTCTGTTCTGTATGAAATGTATGCTGCTGTCCTGTTTATTTAAATGCCAATAAAAAAATAAACATGATCACATTGTGTGATTTATTGTCCAATTGCAACCGCTTCACTTTACAGGTTTGGTACCATGTAAATGCATAGGAATTAGGATACTGTTGAATTGTAGAATATAGACCCGCTTCACTTCACAGGTCCAGTAACATGTAAATACATAGGAATTACAGTGGTCCCTCGCTATAACGCGGTTCACCTATCGCGGCCTCGCTGTTTCGCGGATTTTTTTTAGTGTAATTTTGCATGCTTTTTTTTACAGCGTACAGTATGAACGCGCATAGTGTTCGGCGTCCTGATTGGCTAAGGGAGAACCGCACATGTGTTCTGCGTCCTGATTAGCTAAGGGAGTACAGAATGCGTTCGGCTAGCCAGATTTACATAAATGTTCAATCGCTAGCAGTGTGACTCTGAAGTGCTGTATGTTTGCAAGTTTTCTACCCGAAACCAAGTTTTAAGCTTTTAAGTTTTAAGTTTTAAGTTTAAACCAAGTTTTTCTGGCCCGAAAAAACCCATAATGTCGATGAAACGAACTGCAAGGAAAAAGGCACCTGCGGTCGCACCCAAAAGGCAGAGGAAGATGCTAACCATCGCAGAAAAAGTTGGACTTTTGGACATGCTAAAGGAAGGTAGAAGTTACGCGGCTGTAGGGCGCCATTATGGAATAAA
>OMOV01116364.1:9072-22589 GCA_900312565.1 Beryx splendens
CCGACGCTCTTCCGATCTTGCACAAATATTTCTTTGGCCCCCGCAGATTATGAAAAGCTTTGTGAGTCATCGAAACCTGCAAAAAAGTCCCGAATTGCTGCCACAAAAAAAATGACCCAGACAAAAGAGTTTCAAAAGTTAATTGAGCTCTCAATTGAATAGGTTTAGCTGAATTCCCCCCCCTCCCCCTCAGCTGTTCTCTTAATGCCATTTCATCTTCCTTTTTTTAGGAAATGTTAATGTATTTACTCACTTCTATGTGGACAGAACAGGACAAAAACACACACATCCCAATCCTCAGCAACAGGTGCCGAACACAATCTGAAACACAAAGACCGAAAGAGTCTGCACGTTCATTAACACCCACACGGCTGACATATCGAGCGCGTTGGTCTGATTCAGAGCAATTTACGAGTAAGATCGGTGGACAATGGATCGCTACATCGCTGATGAGATGCATTTCTCTTAAATGGGCAATATAGATTCAGACTGGGGTCACCGGACAAAAACAAATTGAGATGGACTCTCAATCATGTTTCTTTCCCACGTGGTATCATATTTCAGAATTGGGAAAATCCTCTGACACCGTTTCTGTATTTCAGTCTCGTCTTTAGTCTGAAATCTGATAGCGGTACCAGCAAATCTCCAAAGCATGCTCATATGGCAAAGTTCAAATTAGTACCAAAAAAAAGGTACACCACTCTTTTGAAGATTAAAGTGGGTTGTCTGCTCACTTGATGAATGAGGGCCAAGCTTTTCCATTATGTGCCACCCTCTATCTACCTTATAGTCATCATGAAAGAGCCGTAGGAATTTGCGGGGGGAATGACATTCAACGACCGATCGAAAGGGCAAAGAGTGCGCACGCAAGTATTGGAAGGTCTTGCATTAATCTGCGCTGAGTGACCGGTATATGCTGAGATTTTCGGTTGATAATGCCGCTGGGGAGCATCCGTGGCGGACCCGAAATTTTTTTAAAATGCGCATATGAATCACGGCCGGTCAGATGGAACGCCAGAGAATAGCAACGCACAACGTTTTCAGTCTCTTCTGTGAACCAGGATTTTTTAAGTTCAGTGCTCATTTTCTTTGATTTCATGTTTCTTGCACTGTTAAAAAAAGCACCTGCATCATATTCCCTCGGCAAACGTCTGACTGGCACACATCCACAATAAAAAAACACACCAGACAAACACTTCAAAGTTGCATGTACACAAAGGTACACACATTAATCCAATAGCTTATATAGATAAGGGGGGGGAAATGAAACGATAATAAAAAGGACGGCGTGTTGTGTGCGGGGGAAAACCCTACCAAAGGATTTCAATTCACCGACGGGATTAGAAAACCTATTGCAGTTGTTTCCTGGCGGTAATTGTCCTCCCAAAGTCAAATCCTCTCCTTCCCCACATGTTGTTATTCTATCTCAGCAAAAACAAGGCTGACATGATAAAAAAATAAAATAAAAAACCTCCTCCTATCTTTCTCCAGCTGAAGAATAATAATGCAAAATGGATTTCCTCCAGCGTTTCTTCCATTGCCAGATGTATTCATGTGACTGGCATATCGGCATCCCATAGAGCATAGCACACTGAATAACGGCGCCAAAGAGACGACCGGGCAACTGTCGTTCCACTCTCCTTTCAAGCAGACTAGGCATCAAAAACGTGCTTTTGCATAATGGAGAGCTGAATCTTAACAAGCAAATACAGTGTTTTTAAGGGGTTACACACAGTAGGGAATATAATTTAATGACATGGCGAGGTTGTAGCTCAGGCAAGGGAATCGTCAGAAGTACGAGGCTTGCTGTGGAACTATATAGTTTGGTTTATAGCTAGTGGGCCAGCCGTCGACCTAAACAACAGTGTGTGCATACTGTATGCCCTTAGCACACCGCTGCGCTGACGGTCACAGCTCGCTGTTTCTTCATCGTCCCATGCTCAACTGTCCCGAGCCTTTTTTACCAAGCCTCGTTCTCTCCTTTTGCACAGCTCTTCTCCTTCTGACGCAGCTGCTCTGACGTTTGAAGGGGAGATTGAGGATTTCTAGAAGCCCATCCTGTTTGTCACCATGAACCCCCACTTATGACACAAAAAGTTTCCATGCTGGAGTTTTATTTCCGAGAAACTGACACCGGTCTCCTGTTAGCATTTGTTAATAACGCTAGTGCAAGTCAGTGAGATATCCAAACTATAGGAGACTGGTATGAAAATGAGCAGGGTCTTTCTACTCGAGTGGACTGACAGTGGCAACAAGTCAGAGCAAGATTAAACCTGAAGAGGTGGGGTGAGTAGGAATCAACAGGATAGGTGTCTAAAAATCATTACTCTTGGTTATCCTCAAGCATGTGGCCAGACACCTAGAAAATATCTTTGTTTAAAATCTAAATTAAACACAAATTTGGTTAAATAACACTGACAATGAAGCTGCAGATGAAAGAATCATAGTAGTAAGCATAACTGGTCTATCAAAAAAATTGTTTTGGAGGTGTTGGAAATATATAAAAAGTCTATAAAAAAGTATTTATGTACAAACAAAGACTTAGTATCATTTTAGCTAAGCGCCAAGGGAGGGAAGGAGGCCAAGAGAACAGTCAAAACCCACCAGCAGCTCGAGTCTGCGGGGAAGAAGCCAACAGCAGAAACCGTCCAGAGGGATTCATGAATCTCATTTTTACAGACATACCGTGTCCTACACACTGTCAGCTTTTGGGAGTGACTACCGTATTTATCAATGAGAGTTAATATCATTATGTACGGTATACATTACAGCAGAGTGACTACACTGTGTAAGGCAAAGGGAGTCACTCCACTCCCCCTGAGCTCTGGCTGTCAATAACGTCTGTAACTATAGTAACATTTATGCTTCAACCCAATACGGCTGCCGCCATTGCCAGTTTACAGTAGACCGTATTTTCAACTCACTTGACAACACTGGTAACCGGAGGAGTCAGTGTATCTGGGAGGTTTTGATAAACTGCCATCGTATTCTCTTTCTTCTTAAGCGACCTGATGGTCCTGAGGACTGCAACGTTTTGGTTGCTCCAGATAACGTCACGTAACATAGGAAGTGTTGCAACATAAGTCAATTAACAACCAGTTCTTCAGTGCAGTTCTGGTACACACCACTAGGACTAACAAAAACTGCACTCACATTTGGGAGGCAATACCCGAATCTTTCTGGTAGCGAGAGCGGCTGTAGAATGCAGTCGTCACTCTCCTTCAAAAACGACCCGTGTGAATTACGCTGAACATTTACCGAAAAACAAACGCTTTTGAATCTTTCTCCGACCCAATTTCCCACATGTTGGTATGCTCCGTAAAGGCATTGCTCCTGTGCAATCCAGTGCGTGTGTTCCTTTAATTTAACTGAGAGTGCAACAACCAATCATATTCGCAGCCAATCGTAACTGTTTCACCTGTTTTCCCCTCATCAGTGTGCTCCATCCCAAACAAACAGCCTTTGAAACCACTGTAAGAGCGATCATGAGTGCCGGTGTCAAACCCAGCTCACGTACAGATGACTTGCATTAAGGTAGGCACTGGTACCAAAAAAAAAGATGACACATATCAGCTGACAGTTGACATAATACTCTATATTGCAGACCTGCATGAAAGGTGCTCAAAGCGAATGATGATTCAGAAGGAAAAGAAGACCATCACACAGGTTCTCAACGATGACAGGAAGTCCCGGCACCTTGACCCTCTCTCAGAGGATTATACGAGTGTGTCATTTGTAAAGCCTGTTTTACAATATCCTCAACTCAACATGTCCTGGCTATGGAGGAAGATGAAAACGATCAAGACCGGTGTTCTTCACTACCTCGCCGAGTGGCACGCAGACCCGGGAGCTGAGGAGTTACCGAACATGTCCAGTTCTCTCGACCCCTGGTTCAAGATGAACTTCAACGCTGCACACGTCCGCACAATAAAAGGATAGTGTGAAAGCAGAAATGTCAGCAGCAGCACGCACGGAGAACACCCAAGGGCCTCGGGATTCATGTGGACCACGAGGAAAGAAGGCCAGGGAGGTCTTTGGGGAGCTTTTTCTAAAGGGAATGACACAGCTGCTCCAACCGCCCCCCCCACCATGCCACTCCAGGAAAGCGCAGAAGCAGAGGTGAGCAGCTACTCGGTGCCGCTGCCTGTGCTGGATGATAGAGAAGAGAATCCACTGATACGGCGCAAACAGCGTCATGTGAACCTTCCCCGCTCTCAGCGAGCTCGCTCTGCAGCGGCGGCGTGTGCCAGCTACAGGAGAGGCGGCAGTACAGGTGGAAAGACTGTTACATGCCTTAGGTCCCGACTGAAACCTGAGAAGGTTAATACACTTGTGATCCAGGCTAAAGCACTGGAGTAAATGTTATGTGCATTGCTAAGCAGATTTAGATAAGCAAGCTTCAGGAAATGTACTTGCTTATATATATAGATTTTTTTATACAATTCATTTCTAGCATTTGAAACAGTCTATTTTTACTTTTATTTTCCATTTCAGTGAACAAGTCAGACACAAAAGTTTAGAAAAAAATGTTCAAATATGCAATACATTTGATTTTATTGTGATCACTTTCATTGCTTTTTACAGACATACACCCGGTAGCTGACAGTGGGCCACAAGACTAATGGAGAATTTGTGCACCAAGGTGAAAAATCGAAACCAAGTATTGGTTCATTTATCATTATCTAGGTAAATGTGACAATACACCATGATATGGATTTCAGGTCATATGGTCCAGCCCTGCTGTGAGCTTTACAGCGTTAAGCAACCCAGTGAGGAGCGACAAACATTGGCCATACATGCGGCCACAATAACATTCTAAAATGAGAAAGCATGGCAATAATATCGGAGTTCGCTGGTCCCGGAGTGTAAAATTATGGAGGTGGTATTTCTGTTAAATTGTCAATAGAAGCAATACAGGCTTCATATGTCAGTGCTTGTACTAGCAATCACAGTTTGTGACGGTTCAACTGGATTTATTCAGATTGTATCCCCTCTGGGACAATTTAGTAGCGTTCATATTCAAAGCAGATGAACATATTGGACTTATGTGGATCCCTTGTCGATTGATGACCAATGAGCTAGCTGGCTACCATGACCTAAATGTTGATTCGGTAGACCTCAAACACATTGTGACTTGTTTGCTCCCTGTTGGCAGGTGACAACGAGGCCTAATCTAGCATGAGCTCGAAAACTGGAAGTAAAGTAAAGTAGTCCGCAAAGACTTTCCAATTCCATTATGGGATCAAGCCAAATGAGGTGGAAGGGTCAACTCATTTGTGTACCCCCATCAACACTTTGAGCAGAAATGCCATTTCAAGTCATTTCCATACAAAAACACAGATTGTTGTATATGTAGAAGATCATCTCACAAAGTAGAGGCACAGATACAAGAGTAGGCCTACTGAATTAAGAATACCTGTCAAAGATGTCTCATCTTGGCCCTTGACAACAATGAACAAGCAAGACTGAGGTAGATTGTATAGACAAGTTGTCAAAAAGGCAGGGCTTCATCTTCTTTAATCTTCTGCTACCTTAATAAAGTTTCCTAAAGATCCTGACTTAGTGTATTTTTTCCCTGTAGGTTAAAAAATGTAAGCTTCCTGGTAACACAACCCAAGCACGTGGGCAGTGGCACAGCTCCAGTATATAGCTGGCAGTCGTAGATAAGAGGCAGGGGACATGCAGATAGTAGCAGGCACGGGCTGGCCCAGTGCCAGCTCACTTCCGGAGGGGCACAACTCGGCCTGCGTCGGGCAGATGTTAGGTGTCCAGTGTGGAAGGTGCAAGCGACACGTCCATTCTAACACCCGCAGTATCCTGACACAGACAATCCACCGTCGTCACTGCTGCTAGACAAACACCTCTCTGAAATCAACTTTCATGCACTTTAATGTTGCAATAACAAGCAGATACTTAACTCTGACTTCTTGCCACAGGGCTTTCTAAATAGCTCATCACTCATGGCAAATAAGTGCTCTCACAGCATTAAATGACAATGACTTAAGATTCTGTGTGTGCGTGTGCCTTGAATAACTGTGTAAACACTACCGGGGAAAATACAGGACACCAAGTGCAGCGCTTGCAAAATCTCCTAATGGAGATTTAACCTACTGGTGGTTATGCTTGACACCAACTTGTGGTTAGATGATTGATGCTCCCGTTAAGTTGATACGCAGATGTCCTTCAGAGTATAAAAGTGTGTGTAGTGAAGAAAAATGTTGAGCATCTAATAAAATAAAAATAAAAAGCTTTGACAGTACAATATACATATGAATATACAAGCCTGTCCAATATGTGCAAACACTGTTTATGCTCCTAACACTGCATTTCATGAGACCGGAAATTTTGCCAGCACACACACACACACACACACACACACACACACACACACACGAGTATTCTGATGCTGTAGAACCCTACTGAATCCCTTTTGTGTGCACCAGAAGGGGACTTATACCCGCTTGAATCTACAACCTGACCCACTTTAAACAATAATTGATTTTCCACGTCAACTTCAGTCAAGCTAGGTTGAACTGTAATTCCACGCGAGCAAAGTCGAATTAATCAGTCTATCCCCCAACGTGCACCCAGCAAGACTGTTGGCTGACAAGCAAACGCAACAGCGGGGGGATTTGTGTTATTGATTAAACATTAGCCGTGCACCTCTTTGGTTTGGAATGAACGCAGCGGCAGTCCACACCTCTGGATCTGACAATGTTGCCAGCTCTGCTGACTGAGCCAGGACAACTAACTAGGATCTTTTTTTTTTTTTTACCTCAAAGCTTGTCAGTTAACTCTCCTGTTTGCTTATGTGGTTTGAGGACAACAAATGCCCCCAACTGAGCGGCAGACTGACAAAGCCGCGGTAAGCTTTGTCGAGTGTCACAGTGTTGACTCTTATTCAAGCAGCTACCTGAGCTGGAACAAGTAAAGCCCATAGAAAATGTATTTTTATCACAACTCTGGGGTAAAAGCATGAATCTTTTGAATGAGCACTTTTTGTACTGTGATCTGTGTTTGCCTGTAAACTGTTTTTCCGCAGTATAAGGAATGAGTAACAGGAAAATGCAGTCCACCGTCTAAGAAATGAGTAATATGAGATGCAGACTGCATACTCACCTTCAGGAAACACTTTTTTTTTTTAAATGCATTTAAATGCACTAATCAAGATGAAGTTACGGCGGCGAATACAGACGTATGCCCTGCTATTCTTTAATTATTACTGACTGAACCAAGTGTTAGGATTTTGACTGCAATCAACAGAATGTCAGTGGAAGCAAATGAAGGCTACGAGGTCAAATTGAGTTTAGAAGGAAAAAAACAAGAGTAAGATTCTGATCACTGCAAAAGTCCGAGTTTTGGAGGGAGCCAGTGAGCTTAATTTGAAAAAAGTTACAAGGGTGGTGAGGTCTTAAGATATGGATAATCTAATTATTTCCATGGGTAACTTCACCCTCTTGGTAGGGTGTTTGCTGCATAGGAATAGCAGAACTGGGGAGTTCGCCAAGCAGAAGAAAGCAGAAGAAACGGTAGCAGATGTCTCACTGGTTGTCTGGCGGAGCTTCCCACTGTGTCGATTGGCTAAAAAAAACAGCAACTGTTGCAAACTTTGCCACTTTGCCGCTACATTAAATGACTTTTCTGACTGTGACTTATTTAGTATTATTTTTTTCAAAAGCGGCTAGCAGCAAATCCAGTTCTTTTTAATCAGACCACGGGGGAAATGTTAATGTGTCAACTCCCAAAGCATTTGGCAACAATGTCAGGGTGTTGAGAAATTCAAATTTCTCAAGACCGTGGAAATGCTGTAGTCTCATCCTTCGATGATTTTGCCCAAATGTTTGCGCTTTAAAGGCCTCTGTTTTCAGAATTCTAAAAAAAAAACAATTTGGAAAGTAAATACAGTTTATTGTACAATTTCCTTTCCATAAAATAGTCCCAGTTACAGCAGAGCAGTTGCCTACAGGGTGTTGGTACCCAACTGTCAACACCTCTAACCTCTCCACCTCCAAGGCATTTGTTCCCCTGATCAAGCGAGTGCCATCAAAACTATCAGAACTAATTTCATACATACGATTACTCACTCGTTGCGCTTCTGCAATTCCGCGGAATATACGGCGGTACAGACGTGGATATCGACAGCTACTGCTCAGAACAGTTTAGAGAGACATTTTTTTTCCCAGACAAACCGTGCCGAGGAAGCGCTTCGGAGAAATCCGGCGAGCGCGTGTGTTGACTAGGGGTGGGAGGGATAAGAGGAGAGGAGGTTAGAGACTGAGTGAGTAAAAATGATTTAATGGACTGGGGTCATTGTACATTTACAAATTTCACGTTTAGCAAATCTTATGCAAACTGGTTATTTTATACATATATGAAAGATGAGTGCATGTGTGAAACCGCAGTCCATTTTAAAGAAGTAAATTAACGATGAGTGAAGAAATCTGTCTTTTTTTTTAAAATACCGTATATTTCATACTTCAGTGCTGTTCATTATTTAACTGCTTCTGGGTGTTTTGCTTACTCAAGGCTTGTGGTAATGTGCCTGTAATATGTTATATAATCAAGTAATGGCTATGCCAACATTCCCCCCCCTGTAGATGTCACCATATTTTAAAAAATAAAAAAAAGACACTGATTTGGTTGTGCTGTTTTTTTTTCTTCCAAACATAAAGTTTTAAAGCATGACATTTTATTTCCTGTTTACATTAGGTTATTAGATGGCTGTGAATGCAAACATCAGCTGTAACGCCGTGCAGTTTATTGCCATGTTTGCTTGGCTGGTGAAGGGGGTTGAAAATTCTGTCCTTTCTAGTGTTAAACTGTCTTGAATCTGATACACTCAAGGCCTCGGAAGTGATTGAACACTGCTAAATAACACATAACCCTGGAATACAGTTTGAGAGGTAACAATGTTGCACATGCATTTTGTAAAAATGACTGTTCTGAAATGGGCCTGTTAGAAAATGGTCACTCTGGGGTGTAGAAAGCTGAGTTTATTGGAGTCGAACAATCACCTTGTGTTTGGGGCAGGGTGAGGGGGCGGGACCCTCGGGTGCTGCCAGCCTATTAGAGTAGCGGCTCTTTCGGGCTGCTAGACACGGGCACAAGCAACTTTTGTAAAGACTAGAAAGCTCATTCTTCACCCCATTATTCACCAACCACAGGCGCACACTGCGTCTTGCTCATCTCTTCTCATGTGTTGAGATCATCGTATCAAACTTGATAATTCAACCTAAACTTGACTGTCAAAAACAAGCGATCGTGTTTGCTGATGGTAGAACTGGCTAACTAGTTTGCTGGGCAGCTACATGCAACATAGATCAGGAATATTCTGTACTACCACTGCTAAATATCCAAATGCTGCAAACAACTATGGGGCCTGCCAGGCTGCAACAGACTGAACAATACAAGCTGTCCTCAAGGTAGCAAACATATTGAGCCTTCTCTGCAGCACGGTACTAAAGAATGCCAAATAATGCCCCGTTGTTTTGATTCCTGGCAGGTATCTGACATTATCTGTAATTGTTTACGCTGCTTTGAAGCAATCTATGATCATTTGGCTGCCTAGGAAGCTTGAAGTGCCATTGTGCCACCAAGTAGTGCCTTGTATTGTTTTGCTGCCTGGAAGGCAGCGCTCATTACCCAGCATTCCTTAGGGTGCCTGGAAGCTCTCTACTAAGGAGGAGGCTTCACTGATTAGTCAGAAAGCTAAGAACATTTTAGACGGATAGATTTCTGTCCTGGGCTACCATTCAAATCTTTTACACCATGAGGGAAGAGTAGCGGTCTTTCTCAATCTGCATTCTTGTGTCATCCATGGCGTGTTTGACGTAAAAATCTAATGGTAAAGTACGATTCCAAAACAAAAGAGTGTGAGGATGGAGGATGGATAAATATCCTGGATGCATCGGATGGTGACACGGCTGAGGATAATAAATGGGTAGCCCCAAGGTTCACTGCGAGAACAATTCATCACATCAAAAGAGCTCAACAGTCTCTAGTGCAGAGCCGGTTGAAATATACGGGGGAAACGAACAGCTGTGCATCTTAACTGATCGCATGCACAACGTCAAGCACACACAGCCCGTCTCAAACCATAAGGATCCTTCTCTGTGCTCACAAGCTTGGGAAGTTTGTTCTCTCCAAGACAACGTGAAAAGAAGTTTCCCCATTAGGACACTTGGTAACAACTTGGTATGACTAGCTGTGAAGATAAGCAAGGTAGAGTATGCACAGTGAATTGTGATTGGCTAAGTGAAGAGTGGGGCAGGGCCACGGCTGGCAGTCTCGGAGAAGGTTGCTGCTTACCAGGCGGCACTGATGAATACAAGCCCCTTGTGCCCAAAGCAGCCTGAAGTTCCTGAGGTACGAGACAGGCGCTAAAGAATAAATTAGAGGGGGAAAAATACTTCAAAATAGTCTGTTTCTTACACTATAGTTAATGATATCAAATTGTAAGATACCCTTTTAATACCCTCCTAAATGGGGGTATTTTTATCACTTTGGAGAGTTGATTCAGCACAGTGTCAGAGAGGGCAAGCTGCACCTCTCACAGTCTCATGTTTTTCACTCAGATGTCCTGGATTTGCATTTTCCCGGTTCCTCTTGGCGAACAGCTCAGCCGTGCCTTTTACTCATAATGCGCTAAATCTATTCTAGGAGAACTGACCTTTTCAATCTCTCGACCTTTGTAAGCACAACGACAGTGGTGATATGTTGACAAGTTTGAGTTCGGTTTTGAGTTTGACAGTATCCAGTTGGATGCTGCGGTCCAGGCCAGTGTGTTACGGAATCATCAGTTTTCATTAGCTTTAATGTCTACTCTGTAAAATAGCGCCGGCAATGGAAAGTGTGTCAGTCTAAAGATAGATGCTAGTGGAGAATCAATAGCTTTAGCAACTCTAATACTGTAAAAAACAGAGGCAACTCAAGTGTTTGGAAACTCAAAAGTAGGACAAGGTAAGATGTTAAGATGGACTGCAGTACGACTGCACATTTAGTAGACTAAGTTAAAAGATGCGTACATTGAAAGTGGCAGGCTCATTTTGTCATCTGTAATACAAACTAGCGAATATGGCATTCACGACTGCTGCATTTTAGTAGTCATCAACTACTCCCAAAAGGTAGCCGACTAGTCGATTAATCGCGGGAGATATATCATATTTTTTTCACCCAATAGAAACGATCAATTCTCGTAAAAAAAAAGGTCTCAAATACAACTAGTGAAAGGTTAACTAATGTAGGCGGGACCAACCTGGGGGTATGTGAAATAGCAGAGTCATCGATTGGCTCTAAGAGGCTGTTTACAAATGAACCCGGATCTGATTGGACTAAACCCCAGCAAGCTTGTCTGAGCTGGAGATACTGTCTGACTGCAGTAACAACACAGGGATAGCGGGAGGCTTTCCTTCTCTGAACACCTTTAATTCTGTTTATTTATCATGGCATAACGTGGAAAATGATTGTTCAAACAAATCTATGTTGTCGTCTGCCAACTTTGTTCACTCTGTTGGTGCTTCTCCTCGCTAACGTTGCCGCTGCTAGCGGTAGCCGTAAGCAGGTGTAGCTTTAACTGGTTATGCATAGCGCTGGTACTGTTGTGGTACTTTAGGGTAGCCTATATTGCAGCTGACGGTTTTATCTGCTCTGGTAAAGTTTCAACACTGTTGACTGTAGTCGAGCATTGGGACGTACAGCCATGTTTCTCTCTGCCTCTTGCTTTTGCTTATTTGTTACTGCGCCGTGCTAAAACCACAGATGAACGGTTAGTCTGACAACGATGCACAGTGTTGACTAGTGGTTTTGATAGTGCGAAAGCCCTACTGGCAAAACCTGAACTTAACAGGAGTGGATTCCACTCACACAAAGAAGACGCACCCTATGCCAACTTTGAAGTTCAATGCATGTATGGGCCAGTGGCCAAAACAATCCCCCAAGGGGCTATCCTTCTCTGTCAGCGAGCAGAGTGGCTGTGACAGGAAATAGCCTTGAGGGTAACTGAGCAAGCGAAACACATCTTCAGACCTCTTCCAGCTCCTCTTGATTTAGTGGTTCATCTCGGAGGTCGGGATCCCGGAACCCTTACGCAAAGCTCAGACTCCCGACGGGGCAGAACGAGGGCGTCTGGTCCAAGCAAATTGTAAATCATTTCTCCGTTGGTAAACCAGTTACTGAGCTCCCACTTGGCAACAAATTGCTATCTCTCGCATGCATATTGCATCTTGGAGACGGTGAAGCGTTCTCGAGCATTCTCAGGTCTCAAGCGTCGACCCCACTACGGGAAGGTCAAGCAAAAGTGCTGCAAATCCCTACATTTTTCCCCCTTTTAATTCTCTGCTCTCTTAGGTCACTATGGTATATATTTATCACACACTCCAGATAACCTTGCCACAATCTGTGCGGAACAGCGGTCTGGCTCTGTTTAACATTGTAGTTGTGACCAGAAAGTATGAAAAATGAAAAAATAAAGATATTTTGTGCCCTTGTCAGTCTCAACACGGTCATACGCTAAAGATCTATTGCGGACCCTTAGGCTTTTGCGGTGAGCAGCTATTTAAATGTGTGTATCAATCAATGTCATCACAGCAGACCCGGCTCCGCGGCAGAGCCATATTTCTGTATTTTGACTCCCTTTCATGGCATGAGAAAAAATGTTTTTGAGTTTGATGAAAATTGGTTAAAAAAAAACGAATTTCTTTAAAGGCATACTATGCAGGAATTGTCGGTTGCTGTTTGTAAACACACAGCATTCAAAGTCGGCCCCTCTTCCGCGGATCCACGTGCGAGAGAGAGAGCGTGGTGGTCGAGAGAGAGAGAGTGTGGTGGTCGAGAGAGTGAATGAAAAGAGAGAGCGGCGCTGGTGACAATAAAGCCGGTGAATCAGAGTTATTGTTTCACAGCGGTTACGTTCTAAAGCACAGATAAACACACCCACACCTCCGCACAACCCTGCGGAAGGGTGCCGCGTTGCCGGTTTTCGTTTGAATGCAGTCCGCTGTGGCATCTCTGCTCCGCATGTGTGTGTCCGTCAAACACACACACCGACAGCACAGAGCAGCACTCCGCACACGGCAGAGGGCAGAGACGGGGGAAGCAGTGGAAACACTGAATCACATTAAAAAAAACACAGCGATGGAGCAACCAGTTCTCATCCCAGGTCATCGAATGCCGCCGCTTTGTATCGTACAGACGCTAAAGGGTGCCGCGTGCGTCGGTATCAGACGCCGAGGAGCGGGACAAAGCGGCAGTATTTGACGACCTATGAGAACGTGGACACACCACTTTGGGCAGTGCACACACCACGTGGGTGCACACACCACGTGGGTGCACTGCCCAAAGGTTGCAGCCCAGAAACGTCCCCAACACAGCAAAATAATAAGAAAATAAGAAAATACAGGCAGAGGGCAGGCTCTCTGCAGCTACATACACCCTCCACGCACTTCTACTGGCTTATAAGTGATGATTGAGAGGGATTATTTTTTATGAGTCTATACATTGCTTTTCAGGAAAATGCTGCA
>OMOV01116384.1:0-10610 GCA_900312565.1 Beryx splendens
GCTCTCCCAGCCCTTGTTGCGGGAGGGGCCGGGGCGTAAGCTCGCCGACGCGGTGCCCTCGCTGTCCCAGTCACTGCTGGGAGAGGTGCCTCTGTGGATCTGTCAGAGCTGCCGAAAGAGTGTGGAAGAGGAGGAGAGGCGGAGCACCCAGGAGCAGCCTACGGCGGTAAATAAAAGGGGACTGATTTGGGTCATATTGCTAGATCCCTTTCATCACTTCTTTTCATGACTCCTTAGTCAAACTGTGTTACATTTCCACAGACAGAGGTAATCTAGTCTTCACTCATCACAGAGGGTATTTGCATGTGCTTGCCCATTTTATCTATCTATCTATCTATCTATCTATCTATCTATCTATCTACCTATCTTATCTTGATACCACCTTGTGTTATTGAATGCAATGTAAGTTTTGTGTCTTCAAAAGTGTCCTGTTTTGTATATTAAGTGTCTCATTTCCTTGGCATGAGTAAGGCAGCCACAGCTATGAACTTTGTTTTCTTGGTTGATTTTACATGAACACTTTCCATGTATGCAAACGATGAAGACTTAATTAACGTAAACCAATACTATCATCATCCTTGCGCCTTGCTCTGCTTTCAAGCCTTAGCAGGTGAACGTGCTACTCAAGATCTCTTCCTTTTTTTGTGGTCGTATTTTGTTGTCGTTTCATGGTGCACCGGCAAGCGCTAAATAACAATGGTAGTTCAGCAGAGTGGCGGGATTGCAGCACAGTCCTCTACGGTCCGTTTGCCAGATCCTTTTCATGCTTTATGAGTGAATATCGATTAACACATCTCTAAAATGTTTTCTCTCATCCTGTCACACTTCATAAATCTGTGTTACCAAGGTTAGAAGCAGGAAAGCATTTTTTGTCTAGCCACTTAGAAGTGTCAAAACGTAGGCCCGTGTAATCAGCCCCGCGGTTAACCTCATGGTTCTTATTTTTCCTTATTCAGGTACCGTTGTCACACTCGTCCTCCTGTAAGTCCCAGAGCTGTGGGAACGGTTACCCGGAGCAGAGTTCGGTGGACTGGGACCCAAGCTCCTTCCTGTCAGCCCACAAGCTGTCGGGGCTTTGGAACTCTGCCCACACCAACGGAGGGGTCCACTGTAACCACAACGCTTCCTCGCACTCGCAGCAAGGTCTGTCATCGCAGGGTTTCTCCGCGGGTCTCCCCGGTCACATGTTTCACCTGTCTCTTTTTACGAAGCATCTCATTTGGTCACACTAATGACAGTGACAGAATTCACTGAAAACATCACGATGCAAAGTCTCAGGCTGTGTTGGTTAGAATCAATCTCCAGGACGGGGAAATAAGGCCTAGGTCAAAGATAACCTGAATTCTCTTTCAATACTAGTCACAGACTTCCATGGCTGTTGGCATATTCAGTTACGAGTAAATGTCTGCTTGTCTGACGTGTTTCAGAAGAATAAAGAGGCATCTTGTGAAGGCTCTGCTTTCTAAGTTCCTCAGAGTTCAGCATCGTGAAGAGCGGAATAATAGTTTTTAGATGTGCCTGTTGTCAAAACTTTTAAATGCATTCATATTCCTGAGATATATTTAAAAATGACCCAATTTCCTGTGAAAATGAAACATCTACATGATTTAACCAAAAGCAGTGGAGTTGGCTTAGATTACCATTCATATTCATATGGCCTGTGTGTAATAAACAGCAAATAGCAAATGCTGCAGATAAAAAAACAATTCAGTGCCAATAATCGTTTCTTGTTACTGTAGTTAATTTTAAAAGCTTAATATTCATACCGATATTTAATGCAGAAGATCTGCTTTTGTATTTGTGTAGCAACATGATTTCTTAAAGTTGGCCCAACTAGGTAAAAAGTTCTGCAGTTTTCTGAATCAGTCATCATCTTATCATTTGTTGATGAGAATGTTGAACTGTCCATTAGAAAGTCTGAATTTAAGTAAGCCGTGCTAAACTGATTCCTGTATCAATAGCGGGTGTTGGCATAAAAGTTACAGCAAAGGAAAGGACATTTTTGACATGGACCCTATTTTCTCATCATTTTTCATCACACTGATCGATTCTAACCAGAATCTCATCAACTGCTTCACTACAGAACTACTTGTGTCTTGCCTGCCCGGTGCGCAGCTCTCCAAAGCCGTCACATCAGGCCAAAGATGCACCTAGAGCATGTCTTTTTCAGCACATTTGTTGCTCACTCTGTAATGACACGTGTTAATAGATGTAAGTGAAAGTTTCCTAAAGTCTTGCCTTACTCGTGCGGTTTTGATGCTACCGTGGCCATTGTTTTAGCGCTCTGTTGTTTACATGCCTACGTGTGCCAGAGCTTCGGCTCCAGCTGTCAAGACTCGTGTCCCTGCCTGCCTCATCCATCAACAGGATAGAACAAAATTTCACGTGTGCTTCTGCTGTGTAAAGCAGTGCAGTAGTGCAGTGGATAAACTGAAAAGTAAATATAGACGTTGTAAATATAGACATTTCAGGGTGAGCGGTGTGTTTGAAAAGGAAAATTTTGGCGTCGTTTTTTTTTAATTTATGAGTGTCTGATAGGTCTATAGCTAGGCAAACACGATCTAAGTAGCTCTATAGTGAAGGAATTGGCAAGGTTTCGGTTTGAATCGATATGTGTGACGGGAAAATATGGCCCAAGTCAAAAAATGGCTCCTTTAAGACATTGGGTTACAGGATACGTGTCTGCAGGCCTGTGCAAGCTCCTTAGAAAAAACAGCTGTGCCATTCCAAAATGGACCCTATAAGAAATACACTTTTTCATTGCTGAAGACAATATAAAAATAACTGCTTGAGTATCTTTAAGGAAATCTGTGATTCAGAGTTTCATATTTTGGTTAGATTTGATCAGCATGATGAGAAAAAGAGCCCCAGGTCACAAATCACCAGATTTATCCTTTAAGTCAGGGCTTTCCCCCTGGATTTTGGAGAGGCTTAAGTAGTATATTGCCAGTGTGATTGGTATTGTGCACGGACAGGGGCAGAAGAATCTCCAGGAGCACAACAGTAAGGCTACCGTAACCCATCAGAGGCCTTCATCAAGGAAAGGGAACATCGGAGCTCAGTCTAATGCATTATCTAAAGAATGCATACAAAAATAACATAGATAGTGCATTTTCATATAGGTGGTCTGGAAAAAATATTTGCGTATGCACATGTTAAAGTTTTAATAGGCAGGTAAAACCTAGAAGAGATAGGCTAAGTCAAGAGTTACTAAAATACTGAGATGTTATTGGCGCAGTAGTCAGCTGGCACCCGCTAGATGAAATGTTTGCTAATCGTCACAGAGTTAGCTGATGGGTGTTCTGTAGTTGTGACGAGAACTGAGACTGAGAACTCTTTATAGTAGCTTTTCTGATTGGGTGAGATTCTTTTTCATAAAATAATAAGCATGACATTTGCGACAGCTACGTTTTGTGCATTTGATTCATTTTTTTCCTGTTTAGTATGTGCAGGCTATTACTACATTATCAGATTACTTGGTTGAGGTTACTTAGTACATAGCTGTATTTTTTCTTCTACTTCTGCTACTCCTAGCTTGTGTGATCTGTCTGAATAGCACTCAGGTTAGGGAAAGTGACAGCAGTTATAAATGATGGAGCGTGTGCACACGCTGAGCGGAGCGCTGTCATTCCCGAAAAGACAAAGCTAAATCAGAAATGGCATATTTTACTATTTCTAGAAATTTCATATGGCACTTCCTGAAAAATGGTTGCAAAGCTCTGAATTAAAGCCCCTGGTGAGCAAAGATATTAAGTCCTTTAACACTAAGTAATGGCAAACCAGTTTTGTCCTAAGGGGGATATGAACTGAGCCGCTTAATCTACTTCACTGCGTATTGTAGCAAATTCTTAAGGGGGCATTAAGTAGTCTATGACTTTTATCGAACTCTATCGGCAACCAGGGAACTGCAATAACATCGACAGGTCTTTGGCTCAGCTTACAGTACAACTTCAAGTTAATTTATTTATATAGCCCTTCATCACATGCATACCTTAAAGGACTTTACAGAGAATGAGCCTGTCTTCATCTAACTGATCGACAACAAGAACAAATAACAAACATAAAGTTACAAGCTATTTAAAATACTGTAATAATAGTACTACTTTGTCATTTGCCTTTTTGGCTTGAGAACGAAGCTTTTTATCCTTCGTCACTTGCTCACAGCACCGTCCTCAGTGCGGTCTGGAAAGTGAGTTTTGAAAGCCATAAATCTCAGCACCTGGCAAAGTAATCCTTGATTCATTGGTATTGATCAAAAATCCTATCAAACCCCCAAAGATATATTATAGTCATTTTGTGCTGTGGGACTGTAAAAATTGTACTTATGACACCTCTAAATCTTCACAGCATAATAAGGGATTTTTAAGCAAAACAACATAGAAGTATCAAAAAGTGACATAATATTACTGTGATTTATTCTGCCTCTGAACCCAAATATTGATGCCAACAACCTTTGTGTTAGTCCCACACACTGAAAATCGATGTGACATCAGTGGCACATTTTCATTAAAGAAGTATTTTCCCATCCCCAGGTGTAACAGGGGGATCAGCCTGCCATGAGAAAAGAGGACCTCATGAGGCGCCGGGGAAATCTGCTAAAACGTCAGGGACCAAAGTGTGTCCCTACAGTCACCCCTCATCCCAGAATTCCAGCGGGTCCTCTGCTGGGAACCCCCTGTCTACCTCAGCAGACCTTTGTAAGACCACTCCCAAGCACTTCAAGACCATGTGCCGTCGGCCGACCCCACCAGGTCAGAAATGATCCTTTGACTCTGCACATGTCTGCAGAAGTAAACGGTTGCTATGTACTTGTTATTTCCTGTCACAGTGGTTTCCACACATGCAGGTTTTCACACTACACTCTGATTTGACTATCACGCCTTCAAGCAGAGAGGGCAGATCTATTTGCTGAAATTATTTGGTGTAATGTTTGGTTGGAATGAAAACTGCATATTCTTGGGCCCCAGTGGCGCATGATTGAAACCCACTGGCTTTCAAACACTTGGAGTAGGGACTGTATAGATTTCCTCAGGCAGTAAGACATCCCATGAAAAAGCTGTGCAGACATAAACACAAACACTCATTGCATTTTTTGTCAAAGATTTAGTTATTTTTATTAAGATTATGTTTTTGGGCATTTTGCCTTATTTTGGACAGTTTACAGTAGAGATAAACAGGAAAGATTAAGTGATTTACTCCGTTTCTCCTTTTCCCAGGTGAAGCCTTCCACCCCAGTGACCACCATCAACATTCGGACCTGTCTGTACCCCCCAATAGTCCCACCGGCCTGTCTTCCCAGCATTCCTCCCTCCTGCCCCCCAAGCAGAACTCTGGGCAGCACGGTCACGTAACCTCCTCCTCCGGCACTGGTGTGGCAGCCCACGCTCCCTTCTCCCCACTGGTACCGAACCTGCACGGCCCTACAGCCAAACTCGCTTCCTCTGGTCCAGACAGCCCCACGTCGCTCCATAAGCCGAGCCCCTGCAAGAACTCCCACATTCCGGCCGTCAACACACAGCACAGCAAACTGGGCACCTCTCTCATGGGCTGTAACCACCCCTGTAATGGACACAATGGGGGAACAGTGGCCTCCTCCAATGTAGGCCATCTAACAGCTGGGGCTTGCAGGTTAGTACTGATATCCAAACAGTGCCTTTTTTGACACAGTGAAATTGAGAAATTTGCTACTTAGCTCTGATGATTCAGAATCCAAATGTCTTGTGTAATAGGGGAATTGCCTTTGTGATGGCTCATGTCAGTCTATTGTTTTTGTAGGGATCAGGCATGTAAGGGGCACAAAATGACAAATGGGACCTTGTGTCACCCTCCGTCTGAGCTGGAGGAGGGGGAGGATGAAGACAGCAGCTCTGAGAGGAGCTCCTGCGCCTCATCCTCCACTAACCAGAAGGATGGGAAGTACTGCGACTGCTGCTACTGCGAGTTCTTTGGACACAATGCGGTACTTTTGAACTTTTGTTGCTATCCTCTTTCGTAGTCAATAGGAGTATTCTTTACGGTTACAGAATATTTTGTGTTTTTGTTTTTAATTTTATAAAGCTGAAATCATGAAACGGCATCATTAATGTATGTACCATTTTGTTTGCTCACAGCCTCCAGCTGCACCAACGAGCCGTAACTATGCTGAGATCCGAGAGAAGCTCCGCTCTCGTCTGACCCGGCGTAAAGAGGAGCTGCCTCAGCGCCAGGACTCAGAACTGACAGTGACTGGTGCCATTGACAACCGGGACGTGGATGAATTGCTGGACTTTATCAACAGTTCTGAGCCCAAACCTGTCAACAGTGCCAAGGCTGCCAAACGGGCTCGACACAAACAGAAGAAGAAGGTATGATAACTTAATTTTTGGACCATCTGATATATTATCATCACTTAAGAATTTAGCATTTGTGTGTTTGAGTCTGTATGTGCATATGCTTACACTCTGACTGTACGTATACGTGTGTGTCTGTTTCAGGAAAAGGCGCAGCAGGGCAACATGGAGGCTGCAGGCAGTGACCCCCACTCCAATCCGTCTGAGCCTGTTGACGAGTCTATTCCTGACGGATCTGAAGCCAGCCGGTTGCTGGATTGGCCTCAGCTGGAGCTCGAGAGGGTCAACAGTTTCCTCACCAGTCGGCTGGAGGAGATTAAGAACACCATCAAGGACTCCATCCGGGCCTCCTTCAGCATGTATGACCTCAATCTGGATGTCAATGACTTCCCAAAGAAGGCAGCCACGTTGGAGGGTAACCATTTACTGTCCCATCTCAACGGTTCCTCTGACCTGCAGCAGATAGACCTTGACTTGGCCCCTCTTTCACTGGGAACCTTTAAGAGCCATCTGGACCTGGTTAACGGATGGGAGGACACAGCCACTATCTCATCCTCCAATACCACCACCACGGCAGCAGGGGTCACTGCTGGGCCCAAGGACATCCAGCGGCTGCATACTACCCCGAGCCTCTCCAAGCTCATAAGGGTTCGCTCCCCAGAAAGATGCACTTCCACTGGACCCGAAAGCATCCCGCAGGTGCCGGCCCAAGCAACGGCTAAATCTAAGGAGGACGCCCCCGATCCCAAGAACACCACAGCTGGCGCCGGCGCTGCAAAGTCAAAGAAGAGTAAAAAGCAGCAGCAGCAGCAAAGACAGGAGCAGCCTACGTCAGAGCAGAATCCCAACAAACCAACCAAAGCTGTCTCCGGGAATGAAATGCAGAAAACCAATGAGTCTAAAGTGGCTGAAATGGGTTCTAATGGCTCAAAAGCCGGGAACAAACAACCTCAGCACCCTGCGGACTCTCAGAGAAACGGGCCCAAGAAAACTGAGGAGGGCAGATCATCCAGACAAGCAGCCAATGGAGCCAGTAGCGGCCTCTCCAATGCACAAAGGGGGAAAGGTGACACAGAGACGCGGGGAGGCCGATCTGAGCAGGATTCAGATGGAAAAACTCACCCCATCACTTCTGCAAATGGGCAGCAGCAGCAGCAGCAGCAGCAGTCCAAGGGAAAAAATAAGAAGAATAAGAACAAGGGAGAAAAATCCAGCAGTGCTATTGGTACATGAAACTATATATCTTTATATACACCACGGTATGCGTGTTTTTAATTATTTCTAAGGAATTCGCTTTTTCATCTAATTTTCTTATTATTTTTTCGTAGATGATGTATTTCTCCCTAAAGATGTGGATCCAACAGAAATGGATGAGATCGATCGGGAGGTGGAATACTTCAAGAGGTAAGCTCAATACTGTCAGCGTTGTATAAGGGTGTTTTCACACTTGGTACGCTTCAGCCCTCAAAATGGACTCAGATTGATGACTCGGCATTTTTTGCGCATATGTGAACACTCCAAACGAACTCAGACCCCTCTGAAGCGAACCGAACTCAGACCGTCTCGGGAGGTGGTCCGAGTTCGGTTCGCTTCCCTGTCCTTGTTGCGGTTCGCTTAACCTGTGCATTGTGAACAGAAAGCGCTCCAGGTTCACTTCGCCCTTTGCCATCTAGACTTGCCGTTGACAGATCACATGCACTGTGAAGCGCAGCGCTCAAAAAACCAAAAAACAAACAAGAACCATAGCCGCTGGACGAGGAGTTGTTTGGTCAGAGGAGGAAACCAATGAACTTTTACAAATATGGAGCGAAGACCACAAAACGACAACTTTCTACAACCCATATTAAAATTAAAATTACCCATAATCCAAAGCACTAAAGGTCTGAGCTCCAGATAGTGTGACCAGAAAGAGAACTGAGTCCTCTTTCAAATGAACTGACAATGAACACAAAAAGAACTGAGTCCCTTTTCTGTTGGTCCACTTTTTGGTCCACTTGAGGACTGAGTTTGGTTCGCTTCAAGAGGACTATATGTGAAAACACCCTAAGAATACTGTTGTTACATTGGCATAACTTCTTATAACTGATTAATTGTTCTTGCATCACTAAAACCTGGCATTATTTTTTCCTCTTTGTGTCTTCCTGTCTCTTTGTTCACTCTAGGTTTTGCCTTGATTCTGCAAAACAAACCCGGCAGAAGGTGGCAGTGAATTGGTCCAACTTTAGCCTCAAAAAGGTTCCTTCAAATGCAGCTCAATAACTTGGATGTGTGCCAGAATAAAACTTCCCACCATGAACTGTCTCGATAGAACCCTGTTTGGCCTGAGGCCTTTTCTCATTCCCTATTCTCTTCTCTTTCTCACTAAGCCAAGGGACCCTGGTTCAAAATCATGTTTTCCATTCAGAAGACTGAAATACTTTCGGCTAACAAGCCAGGGATCATTCACAAGGCCAACTCTACCCTTTGCTATCTTTGCAATGTTCACTAAATGAGAGGTGCAAAATGGAAAAAACACATCTGTTAAATCCACTGCATCCATGTGCTTATGTAGTATGTAAACAGTTACCTTAAATAAATATGTTTTTATCGCAAATCTGGGACATTTTAACGTTGTTAAACCTCTGAATTCCAATATGTTCAATTTGGTGCTCTTAAGAATATTGTTGCTCATCCATTATTACATTGTGCATTGATTGTGGTTTAGCTTATTTCCCACTACACCAATCTCACTAGACACTAGAGATAGTTCAGCTTAGAATATTTGACAGTTTGAAGAATGTCCTGTTAAGGAGGAGCTTAAGACAATTTGTGCGCTTAATTTGGGGGAAAAGACACTTGCACCCTCCACCTTTCATGCGGGGGACTCATGGCGTTCTGGTCTCATGGAGGTGACTTATGTTGATTGCGTCATGCTTATCCTTTCAATGTTTTCTCGCAAGCAGACTGCAGTGCATTTGGTGGTTGTTGGTAGTTTTTAATTGGAATAGCTTGCTCAAGTTTTTGATTATGATCAACCAATTATGTAGGAATCAGTACTAGAAAGATTAAATAACAACGCTTGATGGCCTATCTACTACGCTGTTACCTTTTTGTATGAAATCGTGAAATGACGTTTTTTTTAAAAACATGAATGTTTGCAAAGTTGTCAGTACGCCAACAACACTAATATAAAGCTGTGGGGAAAAAATCAATTTACTGTGTATAACACTTGGCTCACAGGAAGCGTCTTTAGAAGATGTAATGGGTAAAATTCAGATTTCCCCATGCATGATATGTAAAAAGAAAAAAAAAAGATGCTGTCCCCGAATCCTATCTTGGGCAAAGTTCACTGTGTCTGTTGCTTCAGTGTCGATCCTCCCTTGGTGTTAAACTTGAACTATTATCTCCTCCATGGTGTTCTATAATCTAGCTCTATAATCTGACGCCTTGTCAACACTCTGCTATCTGTTGTCCAGTAGAAGAAAGGTTGAGTCCCCTACCGCTGTCTCGGCACCCTTGAACTGTTATTTTGACCCTCAAATTCCAGCAGTGACACAGCTCTCGCAGTTGAAGGTACACCAGTGCACAAAGTTCATCTTAAAGTTGGGACCTATCACATAATGTTTCACAATTATTTCAATTTTTGTACATATTCAGTGATTTTTTTTAAGGGCCTTTTGTCATGATTTCTGGGGGTTGTGTGTGTGATATACTTTCAACCATGCTACTATCTTCACAGTACTGTGACGTTGGTGGCACCCTCCACCTCTGCTAACGTATCTGAAGTCCAAGTCTTGATTATCCTTCTTTGTTGAGAAAAAACTGACTCAAGAGTTGATACTGTTGGGCGGGGGCCTCTGGACTTACATTAGTCGCCACGTTTTATTTGAAGGCTTACAGTGAGATGGGTTATTTCTTTCCTAAATCTGTGCTGAGATTTTGTTTTCATATAACATCTCTGATGCTTTCCAGGTTATATTCAACTAGAGAACATTATCTTAATGTTTGGAATGTAGATTTATACTATACCAGTAATAGCCAAGTGTATGTTGGCTTATTTGTTTTTTTTTTATTATTCACTTTTGATACTGTGAAAATCTTTCGTTCAGAAAGATTAAAAACAATACAGTTTTGACAAAATAAAGTGTGGTGTTTGCTTTCTAAGTTTATCCTTGGCTCTCATGAATCTCCATGAGCATGAGATGCGGCTGTAAGTTACCAACGACGCGCCTGTTGCACGCTCTGTGAGGACGGTACACAACGCCTCGACCAAGTGTGACCCTTCCAGCCTTCCGGACAGAA
>OMOV01116385.1:0-11535 GCA_900312565.1 Beryx splendens
TGATCTTACTTATTTTTGTGACAATTCAGTGGCAGGCCCAGTGTTCATTTGGCATGTGATATTTCAAAAGTAGATATGATGTTCTTCATCCCAAAGTGATGACTGTGTTGCCTTTAAGATTTACCTCAGTACACATGTGTTAATAAAGAACAACAACAGTACAGTGACATGATGATTTTGAGGTGCAGCCGTGGCGTTCTTTTAAAGAACCAAACACAACAAATCCAATACAGCATTGTGGCCTTGTATATTAAAATTTGCATGTTTGGTCGACATATAGAGTCCTGGAGGAAGCCATAGTTCCTCGTTTTGGACCAGCTGCTTCGTGCCACACTGTATGTGGTCAAGGTTTTGCTTCTGTCGTGTTCGGACTGAAGATTCAAGTAAATGCAAATGAACTGCAGTGACATCTTGAGGCCGTTCTGGCTAAGTCTGCGCCAGCTGCAGGGACACTTATCTGTACTCGAGGCTGTGCTTTGACCAGCCTGTGGATGGGGTCAAGCATTGTGAGAATGTGTCCTTCTGGGATTAATAATAATAATGCTAATAATAATTTTTGTGATTGTACAGAGACTCCATGGGGAGGAAGAAAGGGCGGGCTCAGAGGAATCTGAGGCTGACGACTACGTTCCATACATTCCCGTCAAAATAAGAAAACAACAAATGGTAGGTTACTATGTATGGTTTCCCCACCGCTGTCGTCGTCCTGCTTGACCCTTTTGTAATTATGATATCACAGATTGTTCCTTTGTTCTAGGGGAACCTAGCATTACCATAAAATGTGTGTATGTTTACCTTACAGCTGCAGAAGATGTTGCGTGTGCGAGGGAAGGCAGTGGAGGAGGAGCAGAAAGACAGTGGAGGGGAGCAGAGGGACGAGGATGAGGGTCTCGGTCCGCGCTCCAATGTCAGTCTCCTGGACCAGCATCAGCACCTCAAGGAGAAAGCAGAAGGTATGTAGGTTAAACAAGGCCCACTCTGGATGATGATGGACAGCTCCCAGTTTAATTCCTTCCACTGTCTAAGATCGTATTTATTTGGTTGTTGAATATCATGATACTGAAGGCGATTCTGTGACATTTAATCTATTTTGTGGGTTTCTATCTGCAGCCCGTAAGGAGTCGGCCAAGGAGAAGCAGCTGAAAGAGGAAGAGAAGATTCTTGAGAGCGTTGCAGAGGGAAGAGGTAAAATGATGTCTCTGTCTAGTTCCTATGAAGGGGTGTTGCACTATTAATACTCAGATATTATCAGAATAATCAAATGTTAAACATCAAGTGTTGTTTTACCCTGCATAATTGATTTCCTCTAACTTAAATTCTCTCGCCTTCAGCTCTGATGTCTGTGAAGGAAATGGCCAAAGGTATCATATATGATGATCCGATCAAAACTAGGTGAGTTTTTCATGAACGAATTCTATGATGTGATATTGTTATGTGTGGAGTACTTCTGCCTCACCTACAACCTGAATGTCCTCTGTAGCTGGAAGGCTCCGCGCTACATCCTGAACATGCCCGACGCGAGACACGAGCGCGTCAGGAAGAAGTTCCACATCCTGGTCGATGGAGACGGCGTCCCTGCTCCAATCAAAAGCTTCAGGGAGATGAAGCTTCCCCCAGGTTTCAAAAGCTGATAATTGGTTTTTACCATTCTGTTTGTATGAGGCCGTTAATGGCGCTGCATTATCGACAACTGACAACAAATCTCTGTTTACTGTGTTTGCAGCGATTCTGAAAGGTTTGAAAAAGAAAGGCATTGTGCACCCGACACCAATTCAAATCCAAGGAATCCCTACAATGTAAGTAACTTATTTTACAGTCTGGCCGCGGCAGCTTCGCACGCATACTGTTCATGAACTGACTTCAACTGTCTTCGACTGTCTGTAGTCTGTCAGGTCGGGACATGATTGGCATCGCCTTCACCGGTTCAGGAAAGACGTTGGTCTTCACTCTGCCCATCATCATGTTTTCCCTGGAGCAGGAGAAAAGGCTTCCTTTCTGCAAGAGAGAGGGACCTTATGGACTCATCATCTGTCCATCAGTAAGACATGCGACAAGCCTCTTTTAATGATAGTACAGTTTGAAATACAATACTAAGTTTGATTGATTCCTAAAAATATCACTGTGTTATGGCTCTAATGTGGGACTTTTTTTTACTGTAATGTATCACTCGTTAAACAACATGACTTGCATATGGAGTGCAGTCTTTCGGTGAATTTCTGGTAAATTAAGTCCCACCTCAAAACTTAGTTCTACATTAATCCATGTTCACAGACAAACTTTTTACAGCTTCAGACGGGATTTAAAAATTCATTGAGTCTCCGCATGCTGTAAATCCCTTTACCAAGAACTCTGCCAATCAATTTGAACGGGGAATGGGGAAAAAAAATCCCATGTTTTAATTTTTTAGATTAGGAATCAGACCGTTGAGGCACAGCAAATTCATGTTTTATTTCCTCACTGTCTGCATTTTAGACATGATGATTATATTAGCTTTTGAGAAATTATGAGCGGTTTTATCTTTTTTTCTTCTTGTAATTAAACTCTCGACTCCTTAAGCACGTCTGATTTGAATAACCCCCCCCTTTCCTCCAGCGAGAGTTGGCGAGGCAGACCCACGGCATCATAGAGTATTACTGCAAGCTGCTGGAGGAGGAGGGCGCTCCTCAGCTGCGCTCTGCCCTCTGTATAGGAGGAATGTCTGTCAAGGAGCAGATGGAAGTGGTTAAACAGTAAGTACGAGCAGAGGTTCCTGTCAAAAATGAGATCCCCCGTTTCTCATTCAGAATTTGCAGTTTGAACTGGTATTATGAAAAAAATAAATCATTCAGCTACTTGATGAAAAAACCAGGCAAAGCTTTAATGTTAAAAACCGACGGCTATAATAGCTTTCATCACGGTTAAAGATAGCATGCATACTTGACAAGAAATATATTTCATGACATCCAAGATGGCCACCTCATGATAATATAAGTGCATTTTAAAAACTCATTGCTATTCCCTGGTGCAGGACTTCTCATAGGAGTTTAACCATTTAAGGACAGAATCACACAACAAATCACTTTTCTAACCGATGCAGGACAAGGGGCGCTGTATTGACAGTGTGTTTTTTTTACAGTTTGATGCTAATGTTACTGTGTGCAACTACCATCATTTGGTGATGTTTCACAAAATACATAATGAAGGACTAACTCATGTACTGACGTGCTGAATTCCGTTGGTTACAGTGGCGTCCACATGATGGTTGCCACCCCCGGCAGACTGATGGATTTGCTGCAGAAGAAGATGGTGAGTCTGGACATCTGCCGCTACCTGGCGCTGGATGAGGCCGATAGGATGATTGACATGGGCTTTGAGGAGGACATCAGAACCATCTTCTCCTACTTCAAGGTCAGGACTTTGTGTGTGATGTTGACAAATGCCAGAACTCATATAATCAATTCGTCAGATGTTGTTTTTTCCCACCGTTTTCCATGCCCTGGTTTTCATAGCAGTAGCCAGACAAGAACAGTCCTAAAACTGACAAGTGGGAATCAGATTGCCTGTTATTAAACGGTCATTTCTTCATTCAGGGCCAGAGACAAACGCTGCTTTTCAGTGCCACTATGCCCAAGAAGATCCAGAACTTTGCCAAGAGTGCGCTGGTCAAACCCATCACTATAAACGTCGGCAGGGCCGGTGCTGCCAGCTTGGATGTCATCCAGGTATATTTATCTTTCAGTGAAATGGGTTAAGGGATTGCGCTGCATTGAATTCACAAGCCCATTGATGTGAGAGATGGTTGAACCGGACCTAAAACTTTTTTTTTGTGTGTGAGCAGGAAGTGGAATACGTCAAAGAGGAGGCCAAGATGGTGTACCTGCTCGAGTGTCTCCAGAAAACGCCGCCTCCTGTTAGTAACCGCTACATGTTAGGAGACTGCCGTATACCTCAAATTAAATTTAAACACGGATCAGGAGTTAAAAAAAGGCTCTTCTTTCATATCCACAGGTGCTGATGTTCGCTGAGAAGAAAGCAGATGTAGATGCCATTCACGAGTATCTGTTGCTAAAAGGAGTGGAGGCTGTGGCCATCCATGGAGGAAAGGGTAGGAGGAACTTTATATTCTAATAATGAAAATACAATCTGTACATAGCAATAGGGCCCTCGGTTCATTACTAAGTTTTCCAGTCTCAGCGTTCAGACTCTTCAACAGTGAGAGGAAATAAGCTGTTTTAAAAATTGCGAGTTATGAACTTGAGAATGCGGAAACACGTCAGCAATTAAAAGAATACTCAAGGGCTGAATATGTCGATTTAAAATGTCCAAAATAGGGTTGGGTGTTACCCTTCCTCCTTGTAGTTGCTAGTCATTACCAGCAGATGCCATCCTACTTGCAAATGTCTCCTGTCCCGCTTCATAGTTTGTGTAAATCTCAAAGGCAGGAGGCAAGTGCTGTAGATTGTGTGCTAGTCATCGCATGCAGTATTCCTCATTGTGTCAGTGTCATACTAAATAACAATAATAATGTAATATTTCTCGATGTTTTTCAGATCAGGAGGAAAGAACTAAAGCCATAGAGGCATTCAAAGAAGGGAAGAAAGATGTGTTGGTTGCCACAGACGTCGCCTCCAAGGGTCTGGATTTCCCAGCTATCCAGCACGTGGTGAATTACGACATGCCCGAGGAGATAGAAAACTACGGTGAGAGAATATTGTCTGTGATCTGCCTTACATGGTGACAGACAGAGACCCTAAAGCTGGCGCAGTGTGTAATCTTCAGTTCTCTCTAACTTGTTCGAAATTGTTTTGTCCCTCAGTCCATAGAATTGGAAGAACCGGGCGATCGGGGAAGACCGGTATTGCAACAACCTTCATCAACAAAGGCTGCGGTAAGAGACGATAAGCAAAACCATCAAGATACAAAAAATTGAATTCATTACTAATAACAGAACGACACTAGTGACTTTGAGAATTCATTTGTTGTTTATTACAGTGTAATTAGATGGCTAAATTGAAAGGTCAATGATACTAATATGTCTTCCACTACAGATGAGTCAGTACTGATGGATCTGAAAGCCCTGCTGATTGAGGCGAAGCAGAAGGTTCCCCCCGTCCTCCAGGTGCTCCAGACGGGAGACGAGACCATGCTGGACATCGGAGGTGAGTCGTTCACGCCAACTCCCTCAATTATCGTCTCTCTTTTTCAGGATCTCCTCTTCTTCTTTGACCTACTGACTCTATAATCACTTTCTTCGATGCCTGCTTACTTGCTTTTCTTTATTTCTTGGATGCATCTATACATCTGTTAATTTACCTATTCATTAATTCAACTATCGATTTCCCACTTACGCCGGAGGGAGAGGTTCTTAGTATTGAGTCAGATACACAGCACAAAGTCCGGCGATGTCAACATTTGTAACCGCCGTTTTAAATGTCGGAGAACCCTCGTTTCGTCTCTAACATAAGTGATTTGTTTTACGGTTTCACAGGAGAGAGAGGCTGTACATTTTGTGGCGGTCTGGGCCATCGTATCACAGACTGTCCGAAGCTGGAGGCCATGCAGACCAAGCAGGTCACCAACATCGGGCGGAAGGACTACCTGGCTCACAGCTCCATGGACTTCTAAGCTCTTTCCCAAGAGCTCGATCATTTCGCTCGATCACTGCTGGGTTGAATTGTGAAATATTTCTGAGAAAACTGTATAGTCATTTTCGCTGTTATTGAACTAAGGAAGTGTATTTTTATCATTGCCTAACATAGTTCACAGGTCTGTTAGATAAAAGGGTTAGGGTTGCACATTTTTGGCCTTTTTTGCCCTATTTTTCTCATACATTGTTATTGTGTTGCTTTTGTAACATACTTTTACTAGTCTGTAAATAAAACCAAAATACCTGCTGTTTTATTTTCCTTCATGTTCATATTTAGCTGAATAGAAAGATTTCTGAAGGTTGTTGTTTGATGAGGAAGTTGCTAAAACAAGTGTAAGAATGGAAAAGGAAGTTTGTTCTACATAAGGGAACAGTAAAACAAATTGTACGACCAATCTTTTGCAACATTGTAAGTTGCTGATCAGAGGCATCTTGTGTCCAACCCCTATTGGACATGCACAACTAGAAAAAAAGAAAGCAACACACTGATGACGCAAAGGAAACAATTATTCTCGTGGCATACACATTCAGACCAGGCTTAAATTTAAACTCTTGGGTAGTGTCTTGGCCACAGAGCAGCAGCTGCTGTATTAGATCGAACACTGAAGAAGAGCACGAAAGACTCATGGATGTCATTTTCAAGGAGGGGATGCTGTACCTTCAGGGGGTCAAGTTTGGAAAAGTAAGTCTTGTGTACAAATTCTGCAAGTCTGAATATTGTGGTCTAGCAGGCAAGATACTTTGATGTCATTAATACACTGAATAAGTAGTAAGGTGCTTGGATAAAATGCATCATCCGTATGTAACAGGCTTTAGGTAAGGGTACAAACGGTAATGATTTGTCAGAAGTTTGCGGGTCTGACTTGCATTATATCCAAAGTCATAGCAGGCATTGAGTTATATACCTTTTTCCAGAGATTCTCAGAATATCTAATGTGCAGACCTACAATATGTCTGAAATAAGTTCACACTTAACAGAATGTCACTTCTGCCCTTTCCGCTTCTCTCGTCTACAACAGAGAACATGGAGGAAAACATGGATGGTGCTCTTCGAGCCCAGCTCCTCTGGGATTGGCCGGTTGGAGCTGTACTCTGTGCGTGACACCTGTTCTGATGCCACTTCTCAGAACAAGAAGCCCTCCCAACGGAAACTGACAGAGAGGAGGGTGGTGCGTCTTAGTGACTGCCTCAGCATCACCCCTGCTCCAGAAGAGTCTTGCCCCCTGGGGTGCACTGCCCTCTACTTAAACACCACCCAGTGCACCTACACCCTGGCCTCCACCACATGCCAGGACTGGCTCAGCGCCCTCTGCCATCTGGCCTTCCAGGTACTACACATCTGTCTGCTTGACGTATTTAGCAGGAAACGGTAGTGCAACTTTCCCTTTTCTTTTATAAGGAGGGAAGAAGTTGTAAATAGAGAACAGTTATGGGAAGGGTTCAACTGAACCGACTTAGGTAGCATGATGAGGAAGTTGATAGAGACGGTATCTGTCACTTTTGACATTTTTCACTTCTCCAATTTTTGTGCTTGCACAAGCTCCCCTCTTTCTTGCATCTTACCTCATTCAAGCCATAAAACAGCGATAAGAGCGTGCAGTAGACTCCGTGTAATGTTTACTGTGCCACTGTGTTTACAGAAGGATCCTGGAGAGCTAGACAAAGGGGCTGTGGAGAGAGGAAATGGTTTGCCCATGGAGGACAATGACCTGTACTCATCATGGAAGGCTGGTAATACTCACTTGTCAATCAGCAGGCGATAGCTGATCACTCAACAAGCAATCAATAACACTCAGTTCATCTAAGTGTTTAGTGACTGGCAACTGCGGGGCTTCTCAGTCCTCATCCTCAGGACCCAGACTGCTGCTGTTTACTGTCCTGCCACGTGGTTAATTGCATTCACCTTGCATCCCAGGTGTAAATCAGTCGCTGATTATATGGCTAGAACGAAAACCAGCAGGGTTGTGGGTCCTGAGGGCCAGGGGTTGAGAAACACTCGTCTGCTGCTCTGTGGCAGCAGGATATGTATTTCCCAATGATAAAGGATGATAATGCTGTTATGAACAAACACAATCCTCCCTCTTTATGCTTGCCTAAGAACAGCGGGTTCAATATTCTAGAAGGAATTAGTATACAGTAAAGTAGGCGACTTTACATACATATGACTGAGGACAGACTAAGGCTAATAAGGAAAAATAGGCAACTACATAAATATTATGATTGAGGAGGACAGACTAAGGCTAATAAGGATTAATTGTCATAGCATCAAACTTTCATGAGATCAGCAGAAACCCTGAATAGCTGCAGGCGGCGGCTACAGCCACTAATTTACTCAAACATGAAGGCCAAAACCATTAGCATCAGCAAGCGCTGGCTTATAAAAATGTATTTCTATTGAATATTTGCTAACAGATTACACTTTACCCCCCAAAAAATCCAGATGGCCAATTGGAGTTCCTATGAGAGATTAACATAATGCAAGCAATTTTAAATCACCCTCGTTCTGTATCAGAATATGGCCACTGGGCAAGTTTACGTTGACCGTTTAAAAGACGGCTAAATGGTTAAAGACATTTAGGCTAAAAGGAGGCTACATAGGGTTTAAAAGTTAAGGTTTAGTACATGTCGACATCTTAGACTACGTCTTCTGGGGTATATGACAAAAATAAAGCACTGCCTTGTACATATGGACCTTTCTGGTGCATGTTTTTGGTATTTACACCTGTTTATGCATTGTTTAAATATGTAATAATGCATTTACTGCTTGGCCTAGAACTGGGCTATGCATGGCCAAAAGGATCCCAGGCTATATGAGAGCTAAAGCATACATGTGACGTTGAAATGACGTCTAGTACTCAGTAAACATTTATTCACTTTGTTATAGTTGATGTATTGCTGCTTACTCATGCAGGCCTAATACAGAACTTCTACACATCCGGCACTTTGATGCACATGCATGTTGCACTGGCATCAGAGTATGCTGTAAAGGTTTACTGGCAAATATCTTCATGTGTTGTCATTGTTTAGACCCGACCCTCCCTCCAGGCCAGTACCATGTCACCGTCAAGAAAACAGAGGCGTCAAAGAGGTGCAAGTTATCTGGGGAGTACCTGTTCTTCCCAGACAGAGAGGCTGTGCTGCTGCTGGACGTCCGCACGGGTCTCATCATCTACCACTGGCCCTACAGATTCCTACGCAGATTTGGACAGGTCAAGGTAAAGCGCTTGATTTCCCCCAACATCACAAAAGATCCACCAATTGATTTTAGCGTGTGTTATCTTATTCGTGGCTAACTTGACATCCAGCTCGGATCATTTACTTGTCTTTAAGTTGTGTATTAATGGATATACTGTATGTGATCACAGGGGGGATTCAGCTTTGAAGCAGGCCATCGCTGTGATTCAGGAGAAGGACTGTTCACCTTCCTGTCCAAGCACGGTCTTCAGATCTCCCAGGCTATATCCAAGCAGTGCTTAGTGGAGAAGGAGGCAAAGGACGCCCCTGTCCAGTCTCCTAAACTCCATGTACGCTCATTATCTGACCATTCTCCAGACAAACCTGCTTTCCAACTGCCAACCACAACCTTCTGGCCGTCTGATCCTCCAGTCTGCAGTCCTCCAGATATTCCTGCTGACAGAGAGGTAGAGTCAACCAACACGCTCTACGCAAGCATAAACCACAGCTCTGCACCGGACCTCGGACACTCATCTCTCGTCAGACCTGATCTAATCTCCAGCATGGAGGTTGAAGAAGAGGAAAGTGAGGATGATTCCTGGAATCCTCGATTCCTGGAGGGCATAAACCAGGATGACGGGATGGACGACAGTGTTTATTCCAACCTGAACAGATGGATGCCAACCGAGATGAAAGATCAGACAGAGCCCAAGGGAGACGTCTCAGAGTGCATCTATTCGGTTGTGAAAATTCGCGAGACGCCCTCGCAACTCCAGCCCCAGCATCTCTCCCAGGCTTTTCCCCAGCCGCAAGCTCTTTCATTTCCCCCACCCAAACCCCGATGCCAGCCTCAGCCTCCGCCTCTTGTAAACAACCAGATCCAACCTTGGTTTCAGCCCCAGGAGCCATTCAAAGCCCAGGCGCAGGCAGTGGAGGAGATGAAGGGGGTGCAGGAGGCCACCAACCGCTCTCCCTCTGTTGCCCCCACTGAGATCCCTGTCAGTTTTAAACAGAGGTTGTCAGAAATCATTTCTAAGGACCTGGCAAAGCTCCAGTCACCTCTTCCCTCTGGAAGGAGCAGCCCCCCAGTTTCTCACTTTTAGTTGGGAGACGTGACTATAAAGAGGTATTTTGCATTTCAAGACCATCCTTTAATTTATGGATGATCTACTCACTGTTGAAGTTAGTGAAGTGTATGAGAGAAAGTCATGAAGTATAATTGGTTTCTTCAGTTCTTTCAAATTTTTTCTCCTCTGGGAATATGTAATTAGGCATTCATTTTTGGCTTGCAAATGTCTATTTAGTTAACTATTTTGTCTTTGTTATATGCAAAGTAAGTATTTTTATTCTGAAGATTGTTTTTGTCTGGAGTAAAAAAAAAAGTGAATAGGCAGGATGTTTTAATTTTCATCCGTCTAATTTGAATTTTAGTATAAAAAAGTCATTAGTGATGTTCATTGCATCCTCAAAATCCTCCTTATTTGCACAAATAATGACCTAAGGATTTACTTAGTTAACACTCTTAATAAGTGTTGTTCTCCTCACCTGCTGGGAAGTCAGTGTAGCTTACAGTGCTACCACAATGTGATATTGACATTAATTCATAAGCTGATCACCTTGATGGTTTCATGATGGGGGTTCCTGTATATAGTGTGTGCAATCTGAAAATAGCCTTTTGACACACAATTTCCTGTGTGAAAGCAGTTATAACACATATTGTATCTTGAGATGAAAATTAAAAACAGGAAATTGTGTGTTTGATGCATCATATTTTAAAATATAAACTTTGTTGCCTAGACTAGGAGACCTTCATTCCAAAATGACAACACTTTTAAAGACTAGATATCTGCATTTTAGAGGCATCTAGATGATGAATAGAGGTAATGATTCTTTCCCAAAATGGGCATAAAGTGTTTTGGAAGTGAGCTCTTCAAATTCTGTTTCATATGTTTGGATTGACATATGAAAAAATGTAGTGCTGACTCAAATATGGCTCAAATGTACACAAAGAAATTTGAAATACACATTCTGTCTTAAGTGTATCTTTGTTTATTGTAGCAAAAACAATCGTTATAAAATACCCATATACATAAATATCAAAATAGTTCTTGTTAATTTAGACAAAAGTCACTTACTACACTGGACATGTAGTGATGGTTCAGGCCATATCAAATATAAAGTGCAAGTAAAGGCGTGTGGGAGTTCATGATGGCCTCCTGTAATAAATTCAACATCTTAAAACGTGTTCATTTTGTCTGTGTTTTTCTTCTGGCAGTTTAATATCTAGGCTATCAAAAATATGATAAGAGAAACCCGACTTGTGCATGACTATCCCATATCATCAACATTTCTATAAGCCATACAGTTTGATTCTCCTGATTACTTCTATAACACAGACACTGCACTATCAGTTAAAGTCACTGCTCATCATCCTCTTCCACTCTGATCCTCCATGTCGCTGTGATGCGAGGATTCCCCGTCGCTGCTGTTGGAAGAGGCCCCCGTTTTATGGACTGGTCCCAGGTCGGACTTAGGAGTAGCTAGAATAATAAGGTGGCCGACGGAGGCAGCAGCTTCACACTGCTCTCCCATCAGCGGGGGTTGCGGGGAGTTCACAGAGTAAGAAATGTCACTCATCACTGTGGCCCCCGCTGGACAGAGGCTGTGGATCAAACTCCTCCGGGCAGCCTTGTCCGCCGAGCTGGGACGGGGACTCCTGCACTCCGGGCGCACCA
>OMOV01116389.1:2184-12221 GCA_900312565.1 Beryx splendens
CTCTTCCGATCTACCCATCCCTATCAATCATACAGCACATGACAAGACAATCAAGAGGCATGTTATCTTGTGGTGGACATCTGTCCAATGCATTGCTAGATATCTGTGGTGAAGCATTGTGTTTGAAAGAAGCTCTGAAGACGAATGATCTGAGCATAAGGTCACACTCCCCAGTTGAAATACCTGAAACACAGCATGGGAGCGGGAGGAGGTGGCATTCATATCAGTGGGGTGTTGGGTCCTGTTTCGATTTCCATAATCCAAAGCCTCAAGAAGGTGCTCTGCAGATTTGGGCTTTAGAGATAGAGAAGATGATAATGATATCCATTTTTTGTGACCCAGTAAAATGCCCCATCTGGAACTACTTCACTTCTGACTGCTGCATGGGGGACAAGACTAAATAAGAACACTAAAGGGGCACAACACTAAAGAATTCATATATGGTATTCTTATTGCTTAGGACAATCCAATCAATATTTTGAACCTGTACAGCTCTCTGCCACAGCAGATACAAAGTCGGATATCTTGTCTTAAAGGATAAGGCTGGTGTTTTTAATGCATTGCTTACGGTCAACAAATGCTATGAAAATAACAAAATCAGCAATGATTCTGTCTTGCCAGCAAATCTCGTCCTTGTGCCGGTGCCCAATGAAGCCATATAACGCCATTGTATTAAGAAAAACCATTAAAAACACGTCACTGAGCCATGGTGCTGCTCTGGGCAGCATATTTCATCTTCGTGATACACCGGGCCAGCCGACTTTTTCCTCAAACAACTTAATCAGCCGGCTGTAAACACTTTGCGATCTCAGGAAAGTAGTTCCGTAGCGCCGAAAATAGTCCCCCGGCATAATGAAGAATTTGTTCCCATTTGAATTTGATTTGGTAATAACTAATCTGACTTTTCATGGTAAGTTAGCGATTTTTAAAATGTTAACTGTCTGTGATTTAGCTGCATTTCAAGGTTTTTAGCTTGGAGCCAATGACTTCCAGGTTAACGGCTAAAAACGGTACATGAGAAGTCAGAAAGTAACGGGAGTAGAGCAAACGCATTGTTGATTTTGTTATTTTCATAGGATCTGTTGACGATAAGCAATGCATTAAAAAACACGAGCCTTATCCTTTAAATACTTGAACTGCTTGAATAATATTTTTTTTTAAATAAAAACACACAAGCTTCAATACCCAGAAGAAGCAAGATAGTTAACTCTTACCACATGCAAACTTGTGTATAGCTCAGAGGAATATGCAAGAAACCAATTCTCAATTACAATTTGCAAAATGGCCAAAAAATTAAGCATTCTGCCCTGTTGTAGAAAACAAGGGCCAAAGACCTTAAAAAAAGAATAAACTTTCAGCAGTGAGCAGCAAGTTTGTATTTTAAAAACAATGAAAACAAGTAAATGTTAAAATACACATACATACAACATGCATTGCAAAAGGAAAGGGTCAGATGTAAACTAGACATAGACAGCAGTAAAAGTGCTATTACTCAAAAATGACTTCAACAACATCATCACGGGGCTGTGGGACAGTGTGTATGACACACGTTGTCACTAACCTGATGCAGTGTGAGGCCTTGAACCACCACTCCTTTAGAACTGTCTTCTCTCACTGCGAGTGGGCCAACATTAGCCAACAGATCTCTGATCTGTTCATTGTAAACCTGTAAACAACAACAAGAAATAATTGCAATCAGTGGCAGATGCATGAAACCATTACAAGTGGCTGACATTTTGCACAACTAATTATGTTTACAGTATTCCAGATAACAGCTTAAGCTCAGGTTAAGGTCTTGTTTGGGATATGAAGATGCATATAGACAGCTTATCCCTAACACACATATACATGCATACATAATAAACAGAATATTGCCCCCATGGAAATCCAGATGCTGTAGACTGCAAAAACAACAGTAAAGGGATATGGTGAATATGTGCCTTTTTATCCTGGTTAATATTAACTTTGCACTCCATAAGCACAACTCTTTACGAAACTATTAAACTATTTTTTTTTTTTACAGTTTATAAACATTTTGTAAATAGATTACGTGTTTAAGTTGAAGTGCTTACAATCATGTTACAATTGTCTATAAAACATTTGCAAACTAGGCTACTTGTTGCAAACACAAGTGGGCAGAAATTTAGGATATTGGAAAACACAAGATACTGAAAAACGTCACCCCCTTTGAACCTGCCTGGACAATTATGAGCAGCTTCTGCAATAACTTCGGACAAAAGGAGTGCAGTTCAAAAATCAATGAGTACCTTCGACAACGACTTATCCTGGCTAAAAGCAGTTATTGTTTTAAAAAAACTTGGTGCTCCTTCAGTTTTGTTGGATTTAAATTTTTGCAAGAACATTTGAGGTTGGCAGCACCGGCAACACCAAGTAACGTTTTTGCAATAACTGTGTGCTATAACCGTGTACTTTATCAGTCACTTTTTTGTGTAATATATTTCCTCACACATTTCTCAGTTTACTCATTTCATTGAGTTGAGGTTAAATATGATGAGGTTGCGGTGAACAAGTGTCAAGAAGGGGAATTTCTGCAAAAAAAAACAACTGACATGGATCACAAAACAAAAAACAGGGAAAAAAGGATTGACTGAAATATTCACCTCGAGATATGAGAATGCAATCTCGAACACCTTCTCCTCCTTGGCTTCATCCATGCGTCTGAACAGGTCCGTCATAGTGCGGTACATGACCCCAGGGTCGGTTTGTGAACCTAACATGGTATGTGTCTTGCCTGCTCCAGTAGCACCGTAGGCAAATACTGTAATAGTTGAAAAACAATTTGCTATGAAATGGATCTATTAGTACTAAGAATATAATAACCGTTCCAATAATCACAACCATGACAACAATAATCTTGGAATGGCAAAAATTCTGTTCTGAATCAATTTACCTTTGTGAAACGAGAAAACTGGTAGCATCATCTATCGAGCTGAATATTTGTTTCATATATATTTATGAGGTGCATGCTCCTTCACACTGTATGTTTAGTGGATGGTACAAGCTAGGTTATTATTGTCTCAAAAGAATTAGCATATGCACCGTAGCATACTACTAGACACTAATGCTGTCTGGGGGCTGCGACATAGAAGAGCGTCTCATCCCCCCCTGACTGACATGCTGTAGATTCGTCTAATTTGCCCAAATTAAATACTGGCTTTGGGAATGGTCACTGGCGAGGAAAACTTTCCACCCACAGCAAATGACAAATTGAAACTTGGTGTAAAGCAAACACAGAACGGCCAGGTTGGGAAACATAAGCATGCTGTCTGCAGTTTACTGATGTCAAGTCAAATTATTTCTGGGTATTGAAGTTCCAACAGTTACCTCTCACTGCCATTTTGCTCCACTAACTTGTGAAGTTGCCTAGTGCAGCTTTAACATATAGCATATATATATATATTTTTTACCTGTGCAGTTAAACCCGTTCATCAGACCATCCAGCACCCCTTTAGTGGTGTTCTCAAAGATGTCCACTTGGGTAGAGTCCTCACCAAAGACATTGTCAAAAACAAATTTAAGGTCTTTGTTGGCCTTCTTGCTGATGTTCCTGTTTCTCTGTGACCCAAAACACGGGGTTTGCTGTTCCTTGGGGTCGAATATGAGCATGTGGCTATCCACCACTTGGACCACATTTCTGAAGTTGTCACACTTCTCATTGTCGTTGACAGGTCTCACTCGAACAACCACCTTGACATGGTTGCACACATCACTTGGCATTGTGGCCCCTCTTGAGTCACTCTGGGGTGTTGCTCTAGAACACAAAAAAGGTTAACTAGATTTTTCACATAAGTTACAAAAGAAGTGTTTCCTTGCCAATACTGTGGTAAGGAGAAAGCAACCAAACAGAACAAATGGCAAAAAATTAAGTGGAGGAAAGCAGGTGATGGAGGCTTGCTTCGTATCAGTCACCATCAGTGTAGTTCAAACTCACAGAATGTTTTTTTATCACCGGCGTGCGTAGGCTTGACAGCATTGTAGACAATAATTAATATGCTTGCTAATTAGCGAGTGGAGCAACTTTGGCCAAAACAGTAGCTAGTTATTAATCATGTGCTTCTCCTCCAAAACATGTCATGTTTTCTACCACCTTCGGATTTCTGATGTGACCATCAGGATAATTTGATCACTAGCTCTCAACAGAATTTAGTTTAGAAATCATGAAGGAGTCTTTATCTCTTTTCTATCTCTCCCTTTTTTTTGGGAGTCAAGATATTACCTAAATATTTGACTGAGTGACAGTTGATGTTATTGCAAAATGGTGGTCATAATCTAAAAGCAGAGTATTATGTACACTCTGTTGTTTATTTTAATGATAGTTATGGCGGGGAATACCATGCCACAATCCTCTCCCATCTCTTGCCAGTTGTGACCGGTAACCTAGTGCTGATAACGTTTTCATATCAAGGATGCCAAAACAGACAAGAGACCCCCATTTGATAAAGGTTTTGTCCCAGGGAACATTATTGTTGCCTGTCTATTGTCTGTGTGGAGATAACAGCTAAGGGAGTGAAATCTCTGATCAGAACAGTCATTTTTATGCTTTCTCCCACTGTGCTAAATTCGAATTAAATTAAACCAGTCCTCATTTTGCTGGAGATGAAACCCCCTCAAGGACCCCTGTGGTTCCCTACACCCAGTTCCTGATAGAGCAAAGCCCTATTAGTGCCATAACCATCCAGAGATGATGCAGAGTTTGTTTATGGATTTGTGGAACAGGAGGTTATTTCCTGCATGTGAGGGAGCTGTGTAGTTGTCTGTCCACAATAGCCAATCATTTTGTTTTGCACTCAAGCGTTTGAGTAAATGTATGATCTAGGCCACGCATTAGCATCTTGAACTTGCATTTATAAAAACACACTAATATGCTCTGCTAAAAGCTAAGCCATAATTAAGAAATCAATAACAATCTTGTATGTGTGGCAATTTCAAAACAGTTACAAAGTGCTTTGCAGAAAAGAAAATAACAAACAGCCACACCTACTGGAGCTGACTACTGGACTTCCTGGAATGGGCCCAGAAACTCGGTGGCACAAGTTTGGGGAATTAATCTCCTGCAATAATAACTGTTGAGGTTTAACGCAATAGAAGTAGGCCTATACTTCATCTATAAACAGGAGAACCTCAAAGCTAGGAGATTCACAAACATTGATGTGGCTACATTACAAATATTTTATGACTGCAGCATCACTGTTGTCAATAAGCTGTTAACCTTGAGCACTAATGAAGAAAACAGCTATAGTGTACAGGCTATGTTGGACGTGTTTCCTTAATATTTCCACAAATATGCAAAGCTGTGACCTTCCATTGGGCTATATTGAGTAATTTTTATTATTTTTGTGAGAGAGGAGTTAATTCCTGATTCGAGACTGATTACTAATGGCAAAAACAAATTTAGTATATAAGGAGGACTTGAACATATTTAAATAGATGACGTATTCATTAGCCCTGTGTAACGTTACTGTGACAGTCTTGTAAGTTAGTGTGACTCCACAGCAAATTATCACCACTAGTAATTAAAAACGTGAAAGTAAGATTTAACTATCTAACTAACCCTAACCCTTCCAAACACAAACTGGTCCCGATATATCGATGGTTTTATTACCTTAACAAAAACGTTCTTAACGTTGCACAAGCACAGAGGTGGAACCAAAACCTAAAATGACCCCCAAGTAGCCTAGAAATTATAAAAACCTCCTTGAATTACACCATCAGACAAAGCACTGACCACCCTTGGTAAGCTTAGTAACGTTAGGGGGGCAATTCCTCTCCCTCCAAAATCACCCCGAGTAAGAAACTGAATCCATGACAACCAAATAAAATGACGTTAACTGTCTGTGCAGAGTAGCGCTGACGTTAACTTACGCATTAATGAGGCCGATAACGACTCCGACAAGTCACTATTTACGAGGTATATATGTTAACATGTGTCGTGGAAACATTTAACATTAGCGTTAACAAATTTCGCCACATACTCTGATGTGACCTTTTAAATATATGGTGGAAAGGCATGGATACGAGGCTAACAAATAGGTAGCTAGCTAAGTCAAGTCTACCGTTAGCTAATTAGCTAACTTCCAACTGCTAACGAGAATTATTTTCTGAATTCAATAAGCGTTACCCTCTTTATGTCTATGCAGTACGTTATACGTCTCACCTTTTGTCAATAACGGTCGAGTTTCATTTGCAAATCAAATCACCAGGTTGTTTTACTGGGAAAAGCTACCGGGTACTTAGCAAGAGCTACATTCGGTAGCTAACGAAACATCATGTCACAACTGCGCCAAGACTTTCAAAAACAAGCTGTCTTCCTCTACCGCAGCAGATTGGCTGTGACTCGCTGCTCATTGGACAGACGGGAGTGACGCGCTGGCATGCTGCTGCTGCTGAGGGCGGAGCTAACGTTACACTTCCGTCAACTACGGTAAGCTCGGTTTACTGTTTCTCCTAGAAGTGTAGATACGCGTCTCCGCTTCAGTTATTCCCCCAAACATTTGGAAATGTGGTTAATTTATTGCTGTTTCCCAATGTATCTAATTGGTGAGCGTTTGTGTCACACACACACGCCGTCATCCACTATGGTGGCACAGCAATGTCGACTGCGGCGCTTCATGCACGCCCACTGTTGATTCAACCTTGGTGCACGCGTTTGATATAATAACACATGTATAAAATGTTGCAGGGCATCCATCATCGACAAAATGATGTTAACCCCTCCGAAAAGTGCGTTGAACACGCCCGACAACTTCGCTAACATCAGTGTTTACATGAGTGCAGTACACGTGTAAGCCTCATCCACTCATGCAAACCTGTCCCACGTTAGCTTGGGTCTTGTGTAGCACACCATTGGCTAACCTGCCTCTCACCAAACGTGTGCTTTTCTGAGGTCTTTGTAGCAAGTCCTCTAATGTATACTCTTAAAATCGTTTGGGTAAATTGCATCACTATGGTAACCAACCCAATACTACATTGTCGTGACCTACCGTTAGCTAACTTCTCCTGGCTAGATGGCTAATAACTAGCTAGATGACTAGCTTTAACAGCTATTATGGCAATCGTAAGGGAACCACATTAGCAGGGAATGGTTTTGTGAGTTTTAACTATTCACTATCTCTGGTGATATGCCAGGCAACTACAGTGCCAATGAACGTTACTCCATCGTTACTTTTAAGAAACCATGAAATGAAAAATGGCTTTGAGTATATATATCCTTTGGCTAGTTCAAGGGGAGGACACATGCCAAAATAATCACAAAAATCTTTGTAAGTTGTGAGAAAATCATGCCTAAAAAAACCCCTCCCTCATTTCATTTCCCCCCACTCCTCTGAAGGACAGTCACACTAAAATGAAGTGACTTTTTGCCTTTTCTATCATACCACACACCTATTTGACAATTTATGACAAATATATAATTTATTGAATGTGTATGTCAACATCTCATCACTTTTGCTTTCTGGAAAACAGAAAATCTTTAATTATGACTTCATTGTGTACAGGGAGGTGTAGATAAAATTTCCAACCAAAAACACTATCAAAGATTTGATCCTTCCCATCAAATAACACAGTTTTAATCTCCCTAACCCTAACCGCTATCACATTGGTTTACAGTTTTGAATGAATCCTTCCCGTTATGTTCTGCCCCAATATCCTGTTACAACAGGAAATACATCACATTAAGCAAGCAATGTGCTCTCAAAATGTGGTTTCATTGTCACTTTAAGGTGTGCTGTGGGCCACTTTGCATGGTAACAACAGACTGTATATATGAATGCCATCTTATTTCCTGTAAACTACAGCAGTTATGGTGATAAAATCTGACTACAATCATTTTTCATCACTCCTATGTTTTTATTGCCACCTCCTCAAATACTGTGTAATCACTTGCTGCCATTAAGCATTTGCTTTGCGTTCACCAGCACTATGCACCCTCTCCCTGTTCAATTCTTGTAACTCCTGCACATTTTCTTTTTTATTAGAGCCATACATCATTAACTGAGCTCTGATTTCCAATACATCTTGTTGCCAGGAAACATCTGAATAGCTTTTTAACCCTGTGGCACACTTTGGTGCCTGTTGCTGGGAGTATTGTTCATCTACATGCCCAAAATGTAGGATTTGTCAGCCAAATAAGATACATTTCTGTAATATGTTTCTTACTGTTATTATGTGTAGTGGTGATGCACTATATACAGTATGAGGCACAAACGTATACCATGGCGGGGTTCAACATTAAGATTTTTATCCCTTGGCACAGCAGGTAAAAATGAAAATAACCACTTTTTCATAAATGTAAGTAATTTATCACAACAGAATGTATGATCCAGAGTAGGGCTGCATGATACATCATTTCAGCATCGTCATCGCAATGTGCGCATGTGAAATAGTCACGTTGCAGGACGTGCGATGTCAAGTAAGGCAAATTAATTCAAACACATCATGTTACAACTGCTTGATACAAAAGGAAAACTTGCATGGTTCACATTTTCCATGATTAATCTACAAGAGAAGTTTGTCTGATATAACATGATTTACTCCGATTAAAGGGTTCTTGGATACATGGAGTTTGTTGCTAGTGAGTGACATGCATGCTCTGCATGCACAGTGAACCACCAATCACAATCATTCTTGATAAGTTTATCAAACAACCAAAGCAGGCCCCGCCCCCACAACCTGCAAATGAGCGAGGAAAAGGAGAAAAACACCGAAAAGGAAGATTTGGTCACAAAAAGAAAAGCAATGTCAGTCGTATGGCATTATTTCGGCTACAGAAAGCATTTTCTTGACCAAAAACAGGTACTTTGTCGACAGTGACTTGCAATTGTTGCCACAACACGACTAATTTGTTTGATCATTTAAATCGGCACCACAAAGCTCTGTATGACGAGTGCATAGCCAGATCTGACTGCCATCCAAAGCAAAAAAAGTATTTTGGATCCGTTTTCCAGTGTTACACCATATGAGAAAGGTTCCAAACGGCAGACAGGAATCACTGATGCGATAACTTTTCACCTCGCGGAAGACATGGTACCAATTAACACAGTTACCAAAGAGGGAATTAAAAACATGATCCGGTCGCTTGACAAGCGGTATGTAATACCATCGCAAACCTATTTTTTCTCAAGTTGCCATCCCAGAGCTGTACGAGAAATGCAAGGCATAAGTTGAAACAGAGCTGTCACAAGTGGAATATTATGCAGCTACAACGGACTCGTGGTCCAGCCGGACGACGGAGACCTACATCCCTCCTGTCTCCTTTACCCACTCTGCCCCTTGGAAGTACGCCAACTTAAAGCTAAAAGTCATCTGGAATGCCTTTATGCGAAAACTGATGATAATGATAAACTGATGAACTGGTGAATAAAACCGGTGAAAACACTGAATAAAGCAGTTTCACGTTAAAAATCATTGTTTCACTGGGACGCTGTCCTGCAAAGATGGTGGCGCCGCCCCAGAATGCTACACTATTTCCATTCCCTATTTGTCTGTGGTAGCAAGCAAGCTAACGTTATCTAACATTAGCCAGCTAAAATCACAATATATTTGTCAGTCATTTTGTGCGTAGTCTTTTCTGGTAACAGCACAGTGGTATCAGGTCTTCTGCAGACAGTTTCATGGTAAAAAGCGACACAACAAGCTACAAGCTAAAACAACATGCTAAGGTCCCTCCATGAATCGAAAGACGGCCGATGTTGACTCTAGTTTTCGCCCGACGTCGGTCACATTGCTGTTTGGCCAGACGGGCTGCACTAGATAAAACCTTTTTTCTTTTTGTGCTTAGATGGACTTTTTAGTGGACTCTGTGTTGTGGTGGTTGCTTGCTGACGTTAGCGGATTCCATTTCTAAGCTAACAGTAGCTAGTGTTGCAGCCTCTCAGATCTTCTTCTCTGGTTTTTTCTTCTTCTTTCGGGTTTTATGGCAGTTGGCAAACCAAATTAAAGGTGCATTACTGCCATTCTCTGGTTTACTAGCGGAGGGGCTGTGGAAGAGGCAAGCTCGGGAGCGCGCAGAAACCTCACAT
>OMOV01116396.1:0-13950 GCA_900312565.1 Beryx splendens
TCCCTCGGCCCCGGTGTTCACCGCCACGACTCTCGCTGTCGTTTCCCCTCCCGCCACCTCTTCTCCAGCTACCGCCTCTGCCTCTACTCGCTCTCTCCTCCATTGCTCTCAGATTCGTGCCGGCGGACGGTTTAGACTGTAACACCATAGTGCTGGTGGAATGGGTGTTACATCGAATGATGTCCTCCCACAAAATTGCTGTTTGCTTGTTCCGCGTCTCATTTGGACACGTGCATAAATAAACGATTGTGCACAGACAAGAAAAAATTAAACATTTCAAATATGCATGCTGACATTATGTCAAAAATGTTTATTAAGTTTTATATGTGGCATAGCTGCCTCCAATCAGGCCCACTGTGTAGTTCAGAAATCACATTCAAATATATTGTTTTTATATTTTTTAAAATTATTTTTATTGTGTGAGTGAGGGTCTGAGTACAATACATTCAATATTTCAACATATTACATAGTCGTCAATTCTTCAAGAAAACAAATTTAATAATTTGACCCTGATGAAGTTGCTCATCCACAAGTACCATACAGTCACATATGGTCACACACAGGCAGTATAGCATCCCCACCCACATAAATATATACACATTTATCACACATACCCCCACACACATACACACACACACACACACACCCACACACACCACGACAACATTACATAACAGAACATAATAAAAACAAACACAGGGTTCCTTAAATTTTGTGGATGCATGCTGGGTAATTTTGCGGCTCCACTCAATCTACAGAGCTTCATAAATTGAGCTCCATATCTTGTGAAATTGTTTCTCTTTGTTCTCTTCTTTGTTCTCTCTCTTTTGTTTCTCTTTGTGCTGTCTTCCGACATTGTCCTTTCGATTCGATACTCAAGTAATATTTCATTAATGTTTTCCATTTTTGAAGTGTAGGTGCTTCTTTGTTTTTCCAGTTTTGCAATATTAGCTTCTTATAAACTAATGACGAAAAAAGAATTTGCCATCCAGTTGGGTATCTTATTTTCCCAACATTTTGAAAGAGGCAGATCGTCGGGGAAAATATAACTTTACAATTACTAGTTGTTGACATCCATCTTTCAATATTCTCCCAAGTCTTCCTAACAGCCTTCACATTCAAATATTAAGTAAATGATGCTGCAGTTATGTCTCATTATTGTTTTCTCTTTATTTCAGGGAAACCTATGAAAACTCTTGATGGAGCCAGAGGGATATTTTTTACTCACCTGCTCACTGTAACATAGACAGATAGCGCAGCACCATGGACGCAGAGGATCACCCAAACACCACTTTTGATGGCAACACGTCATATACTCAGCCTTACACCCACAACCTGTGGGAAGTCATAACCATAGCTACAGTGTCAGCCATTGTCAGCTTGATAACTATTGTTGGTAACGTACTGGTGCTGCTGTCCTTCAAGGTCAACAGCCAACTGAAGACTGTAAACAACTACTACCTGCTGAGCTTGGCCTTCGCTGACCTAATCATAGGAGTCTTGTCCATGAACTTATACACCATGTATATACTGATGGGATACTGGTCCTTAGGGAACCTTGCATGTGATCTGTGGTTAGCACTGGATTATGTCGCCAGCAATGCTTCAGTTATGAACTTGCTTGTCATCAGCTTTGACAGGTATTTCTCCATCACAAGGCCACTGACATACAGGGCCAAGAGGACTCCGAAGCGAGCTGCCATCATGATCGGCTTGGCGTGGCTTGTGTCCTTTGTCTTGTGGGCACCACCCATCCTGTGCTGGCAGTACTTTGTAGGAGAGAGAACAGTGCCTCCGGACCAGTGCCAGATCCAGTTCTTCTCCGAGCCTGTGATCACGTTTGGCACAGCCATTGCTGCTTTCTACATCCCCGTCTCTGTTATGACCATCCTTTACTGTAGGATCTACAAGGAGACAGAGAAACGGACAAAGGACCTGGCGGAGCTCCAGGGGCTCGCCTCCGCCGACATGTCAGAGGGGGCTAAACCGCAGAATGCCATCATCCAGTCTTGCTTTCGTTTCACCAGAGACAGGAGAGACAGGAGTCAGGCCTCCTGGTCCTCCTCGAACCAAAGTAATGCCACTAAGACCACCACGAGGTCAGACGAGGCATGGGCCAAAGCAGACCAGGTCACCTCCTTCAACAGCTATACCTCATCTGAGGAGGAAGAGCAACATGTGTCAATGGAAACCCCACAGGGATCCTTCAGAGAGCAAGGCACTGGTGATAAGAATGGACAGGTGACCAGTTACGAGGAAGACAGATATTTTGCTAGCCCTCGAAAGAAGAGCAGCAGAAAGTGCATCTCTTACAAGTTCAAACCAGTCTCGAAGGGTAAGAATGACGATCCTGTCACTGCATCTCCGTGCCCCGCTGAAGCGGAGCAGACCGGCAAGAACTCCTCCCCTTCCTCCTCCACCGCCTCCAAACCCATGGACCCCGTCCTGAAGAACCAGATCACCAAGAGGAAGCGGATGGTGCTGATAAAGGAGAAGAAGGCAGCCCAGACCCTCAGCGCCATCCTCCTGGCCTTCATCCTGACGTGGACGCCCTATAACATCATGGTGCTCATCTCCACCTTCTGCTCGAACTGCATCCCGCTGTCCCTCTGGCACCTGGGCTACTGGCTGTGCTACGTCAACAGCACCATCAACCCCATGTGCTACGCGCTCTGCAACAAGACCTTCCAGAAGACCTTCCGCATGCTCCTGCTCTGCCAGTGGAGGAGGAGGCGAGGCAAGGACAAGCTCTACTGGTGCGGACAAAACCCAAATGTCAACAATAAAATGACTTGATCATGCAGACTTGCTGGTTTTGCCCCTGAGTGGATTTCTTGGAAAGTGATATTTATAGTCAGTGCTCATCTTCAGCATGAAGTACTGTTCTTCTATTGAAGTACATGTTGGCGGTGCTCGAAGCTGGCCGAGCCCGATGCAGCATTTCAATGCTGCTCCAGGACGTTACAGATGAGAAAGCCTTGCCTGAACCTCATGAAGGTAGCTTCATGTTCATGAAATGATTAAAGGTTGAACCTCATGTAATCCTCCTGTATTCTATAGCTCACTTGCACTGTATATAACAGACATCCTGTAGGCTTACACGTTTGAAGATGACAGTATGATGTAATTGTATGAGGGAAACGTTTCGCCTATTTTAATTATGGATTTTACACTTTTACACACACTACACAAGTATGTAAATAGCCTTGCGTATATCAGTGTTTTGTGAATGTTTTATTTATGTTGTTTTAAATCCAGTCTATTCCAATTGATATTTGATCTTGTGTTCAAGGGCTAATCTGTACTGTTTACAGTTGCATTTGTTTCACGGTGGAAATATGACATATATGATTGTTTGTGGATCACACTGCCATTGCTGTCAATATCCATATAACTCTAAAAAAAACAAATCCAATATCGCTGTAATGTCAGGATGCAGTACAAAGTGAGGAAACACAATGGGAATTAGAAAAGGGGATACAAAGAAGAAACATTACTCAACGGGAAATTGCCTCGCACAATGTCGCCCCGATGGATGAGTGATGCTGTTGTAAATTATTGCACCGTCCTTCATGATGTAATGTCCAATGTTTCTCCCTAAACTCTGTGCCTTTGTCCTGCTCAGAGTGGTAAAGTGCTTTGTGAATGAATCAGTGCTCATCGTCTATCTCTACAGTGTTGTGTCACAGTGAGTCTGTGTGTACCGATATGAACAGTGAAATACAAACATAAAAAGCATCAGAATTTCGTCAGCATGGCTATTTTCAGCATCTCGAGGGTATTTCATGTGTGACTTGGTTCCATACAAAAACTAGAATGTGCCACCATTGTATACGAATATGAATACGAATCTCTTTGTCATTGCACAAGTACAACGAAATTGAGGTAGCAGCTCTCAGATTCAGTGCAGTTAAAACTGTACAATTTAAGAAGCTATATGCAGATAGCATGAGTGTTGCTAAGAGCCAACAGAGCTCAAGACCTCCGGAGAGTCCCAGAAGGGGTCAGGGGTAGTAGCTGTTCCATTTCCTTGGTCCCTAGGCTCCACACAGTTGGTCTGCATTACAACACCACAATTCCTCCTGTGTAATGCACCTCCATTATTAATAGAGTCATTCATCATCACTACATGTGTCCTTTCAGCAACTATGAGTGATAAATCATCGACTGAGGACATTTATCACACACATTTTAATATGGATACATGCCCCTGGACTATGCCCCTTATTAAAATAACTGGCTATACAATAACCAGTTACACTCTAGAGATCTTATTGAAAACAACCACACAGCCCTCATTCTCTGAACTGCCAGTGATTAATAATATTGATTTATACACCTTAGCGGTTCATATTTTAGCCCATTTTGGCCATACTGTATGTTTAACAATAAGAATCACTGAAAAGCTGAAACAGCTGTATGCATCTGGAAATGAGGGGCTTGAATTTGCGGGACACTTTCAAATTTCATTTCCATTTCAAATGTGTTCACTTTCAAACAAAATAAAATGGTTCTGAATACCCCCCCAACCTCAACAAATAAAAGAAAACACAGTTGTTATACCATTGCAATTTATTTATCTGGCTTTTAAATAAGAATTTATCAGTTAAAATTCAATCCATCTTCATTCACAGTCGTATTAATCAGCTCAAAAAAAAAAGAAAATCTCTGAATATTTATATAAGTTCTCTTTCAGGTACTGGAATTAGAAGTGAATTAGCAGCAGTGGAGAATGCACACTGGAGGGTTAGCAGAAAGAATTATGTTGAATGATGAGTACTAGAGTCACAAGTATACATCAAATAAAGAATATCTTTTGCATTGAGTTTAAGAAGATTTATCAGTGCAGTGCAGAAGAAAAAAAAATCTTAGTTTTGCTCAGTCATTCCAATCCTGCATTAGACATCCAGATGTATTGGGGGAAGAAAGAGGGACGACCCCTCTTAGAAAATAAACTGTACAACAGAACCAAAGGAGAAAAAAAAAAAGAAACACTTAAAAATCTTGCTTCCATGGCATGAACCGTGCTTCTTCAGGCAGCGCGAGACGACGCGTGTGGTACTACCTCCTCTTGACTGCCGGCCTGCTGCCTTTGCTGCTGCCGCCTGGCTTGCTGGAGCCCTTGGAGCCGGAGAACAGCTTGGTCATGAACTCGGAGACGTCGGGCAGCTCGGGGTTGGGGTTCAGCATGTTCATGGACTGCTCCATTTCCTGAAGAGGAGGGCGGTAAATGAACACAGTTGTAGCATGAGGACCGGACTGCAAGTACGGCTGGAGACACGCTAGAAGACTTTTAAAATCCTAACTGATTTTGAAAAGGCATTACATCACACACAAAGATGGGTTTCACTGATTTCTTTTGTCTCCCAGTCATTAATATGCTCATATGCTCACAGTGCACGACAAGGTAAGGACAGGGTGATACAACTGGCTTATCTCACTGTAAACTCAGCTCTCGTTTGACTACTTGACTTGCTCAATCAACACATACACATACTCTACAACGCATGCAGCTCCTGTAATTGAAAAAACTCAATCATGTTGGCAACTGCACAAGCACATAAAAAGGTTTACTACAAAAGAAGACATCCCCAATGTGATAAGTGACACAGCTCATAGAAAACGAGTCATGGCACATAATTAGACACAGTATGGTACTTTTTGAAGTGGAATAGATAACAAATTGATCACAAGATTGCAGGAAGGATCATCTACATTTTAGAGATACTGCATCTTGAATTTTAGAGTAATATGTCCGTCCGTCCGTCCTTCATAGGGACATCCACATCCCACTGCTCCGACCACGTGACTCCCAAGCTATTCAAGTGTCTTTACCTTTCTCATTTCTGGGTCATTGGTGTTGACAACCTTGGGCAGCAGGACGATGATCAGCAGGGGCAGGACCATCATCATAACCTGCAAGGAGAAATGAAGACCATGAATTAAGACAACAGACCAGGAACACACGGCTCATCTTTTCCAGTAGCATCTGTATGGCATGTTGTTGACTCTTATAACTAAGCTGACAATTATGGTAACAACTATTCTCTCTGGCAAACTGACCTCAAAGACAAACATATCTTATTAGGAAAATCAGTCTGGGACTGGTTTTCTTATTTTCCTTCGGCAAAATATCTTCCATTCCAAGCTCTCCACATAATTATATTTAATCCACTTTTCTCTACCAGCGTGGCACGAACAACTTGGTAGGATAGGAACAAATAGCTGGATTGTTGTACAGCTCATGATGACCATCTTCTCAAAGAAATGGAAATAAGGATTTGTGCACAACCACTCTACTCTTGTTTTTAATCACTGCACACCAGATGACTGTTTATTAAATTATGATGGGTGCTTGGATATCAGGCAAAGGGAATATAGGAAAGAACAAAGCCAAGGTGAGGTTGGTGTGCCAGCAAGGTAATAACAAGCATGCCACAGGAATAATGATAAATTGGAACTGCCTGCATTGCCAGCCCAGATGACTGCAGCCTCCCACTAATCTGTACTCATTTGACCTGCTGCACTTCTGTAGCATACACTTCTCTCTAGCCCACTCAAGTATAGGAGCACAACAAATCACAAATATCCAGCAAGTTTAGTGCAATCTTACCATGGGATTCATGAGGAAGTCTGTCCATCCCCAGGTCTCCCTCTTCATGAAATAGCTGTGTGGGCCGGAGGACCTAACCTGCAGAGGATATGGCTGGCGGATAACCTCGGAGGTCTTGATGTAGTTCACAAGACGCGCCCTGTGAAATGACACGCAGGTCTTAGTGATAAGTTGCCACTGAGCCCCTACATCAATGCACATAGCAGGGTAGATCAAGCTGCATGCGATGCAGTTTATGTGTGTGTGCCTCTTTGGCTTCCAACCATATTAAGGCCGTACCTCATTTTCCCTTTGGACGTGATATCAACTCGTACTGGTTCAAATCTATATGCAGGGGTAACAATTTCCACAACGTAGGATCCTGAAGGGACGTCATTCACGGCGAAACTGCCATCAGTTCTGTAAAAAGAGGTTGTGACAATCCAAAGATATATGCCTCTTTCCACACAGATGACATTCATTTCGTCAAGATTATTTATGATACTCGGTAGGAAGACCTGTCTGTGCTCATGTAGTCTATGATCTACATCAGGGCGAACTGGCAAGGCCCTGCTTGTTCACATCCAAACCAAGAAAGACCAGTCTGCACAGGTTTGGACACTTGCTGGAAGTGCTTAGCTTAAAAGTATCCTACCTCTCCTGAGAATTAATATCAAACATCTTTTTTTTTAAACTGTGGAACACCTACAGTGAAATTATTCATCATTTCCTTAGACCTCCGCTAAATTGTTTTAACAACATTATGTAAGTTAAAATGATAGGGTCTTATAAAGAGAACAAGCATTATTTCGTTTTGGTTGTGATTAGTTGATTTTTGTTTGTACTGGTAGCTGATCCCCTAACGTTACCTCCCCGTTTACAACTAGCACTGTTTCTCCTTGGGCAGGTTTGCTATTAAAACAGGTAAACTAAGCTACTACGTGCTTGAATGGCAGGAGTTTGTTAGAAAATGACCACCTGAATTCCGTATTTATTACAGAATTACCATGTTGTTGCCCTTGTTTGTGTTCAAAACATATCGAACCTGTAAATTAGTGGCGACCTGCCGTCTGCCAGCAGCAACTGCCGTGTTGCTACATACACATGCGCTGGCTAAGCTAACGCTAGGTAACGTTAGCCTAGCTGGCTAGCTAGCTAGCTAGCTAGCAGGCAGGACTCTGGCCGTTTCTTACCTCAAAAAGCCCACATATTCTTCGCCTTCCACCAAGACACGGGCTGTAGAAACCCAGTCTTGTGTTTTCACCCCCGGAACTATTGCCCTTCCCTCGATTTTAAACCGATCTCCGTTTGTCTGTGTCGATACACCTGTGCTAGGCCCCGTCTCCATATCAGTGAAACACCACGCCAGGACGAGCGTAGCTTGCATAAAAACCCATAACAGCGGTATCCTTTCCCAATGTAACATATTCTCTATCTGTATTCAATTAAATATACGTTTAACTATATGTTCGTCGACATGTATTCGGGAGCAGTTTCGGTGACGAGCGGCAGGGTCCTCGCATCAGCTGTCTCTGCAGAAAATAATGACGTCACTTTTCAAAAAGCTTTATTGCACAAACCGACGACAAAAGAACCCGGAAAACATGGTTGCCCATTAACTTTGGATTGGTTTGCCCAAGGAATGGAAAGTAGCAACTATGTTTAATATATTGCAGTAATGCCATAAAATGATTTTATTAACATTTCAAAGCAGTAATTATTTCTTGGTTTGTGTACTGTCCTGATATTAACTTCCTGTCTGCATCTCCCGTTACAAAGACTATCAGGCTAATTTCTGCTGCCATTTGTTTCTTGTACCCTTGTAGGTACTAGACAATAAATACGTTTTTTAAATCAATTTTGATTTTTAGCAAATTTATTTTAAAGAAAATTAAAAGAATCACTGTGTTTACATTATACAGTCAAATGTCATCGGAAGAGGCAAAATGAAAACAAGAAGAGCTCTAATAACTTAAGACTGTTGCAGTTTCAAGTTCTTGATTCAGAGGAACCCCGGCGCAAAACTTAACAGGGGAGCATCCATGACATCCACATGTGCATTTTCATTCCATGCCAAAGAGTGGTGTGGTGAGAACGAGCTCAGCACTTCACAGAGCGACCTAGACCCGGTCTCATGGAGGTCTGCTGTATGCCCCTTCAAAAGACGATCCACTTCAATGTGAAGCAGCCATTTCCTGTTTTGTTTGCAGAAAGGCTCTGCCGCCCTCCTCCTTAATTGGCTCCAGCTCAAATTGAGGGAGTTGCCTGAATTGGCAAGTTCAGTCCCAGTAAGAGGTTTGAGTGGCAGAATGAAACCAGTCCATTTCTCTGGCACCCTTATCAGTTTAAAACACGACCATGATCCGGCAGTAGTGGTCACATCCTCAGTGCTACATTGACAAATTGTCAGCGCAGTTGTGATAGATAAGCCTCGATGGCCTGAAACAAGTTAAGACGTTGCATTAGTTTTCTTTACAGACAGAGAAACATTTAGCAAACATTAAAAAACATGTTTTTTTAAAATATATTATCATGCTTAAATGTAATTAAAATAAAACAAAACAAGGTGTTGTTTAGGATTGTTGCAATTATTACTTGAAACTTCAAAGCAAATTTGTTATTTGGATTATTATCGTTTTTAAAAGGTAACCTAGACTAACTAGCATCCAAGATTATGATGAATTTTCCATTATATTTCCAAAACCTGCTAATCACTTTCTATAATTTTTCCACACCTATAAACATGTTTTTTTCAAATTCGATGTCTTTCCCAGGTTTCCCGTCATGGTAGAAACACTGATAAATGGCATCAGTCTCACCTTTGCCATTTCTCCTGTAGTTCCTGGAACTAAACATAACTGGGCTCCCTCCTTCCACAAGTCCTTCAGCCGCTGCTTCATGACTTCAACATTCCTGCAAGCACACAGCCAACCAGAGTTTTACCATGACAACATGTGCTGACTGTACACACCTCACGCAAGGCACCCCATAGTGATCGACTTTAGACCATCACATGATGTAAATACCAAATGGATTGGTTCAGGATTTAATAACACTGCACAGAGAACATCCATCTGGACATCCCATTTTGCAACTTCAAACAGCTCTATCATACCTACATCTCTGCTCTGAAGTCAGTCAAACCCCTCCCACTACAGTATAATTAAATTGTCCCTGATTAATACCAAACACGCATGTTCTTTTAGACCAAACATTTAAATAAAGGTGCAGAAATTTATATGACCATCTTCTATTCGGCTAAGTTAGGCTAACAGAGAACAGGTTTTTCTGAACTTTCTTTAAGCACCGTAACTCAGTACACTTCATTTTACTTGTTCGTTATAAGTCATTGCAAATGTAAACAAACCCTGTACAGTGCCAAAATACATGTTAAACTCAGCTGTTATAGCACCAGTCCGTGCATAAGAAAGTAAGACAAACTTCTGAGTGAAAGAAACATCTCCAAATCAATAAACAGCCAGTGGCAGGGTGACTGTTCCCACAGAGGTTCTCAAACTCAAAATTCTGTGAGTGTTATTTTGTTGAAAGATCATGTTTTAATAACTTTTTGGCCCCTTGTTGGAGAGGAGCTCCCTCCAAACTCGAGGTATCTAACTCTACCGTGCAGTAATTGATTAAATTTGATCAGAATCAATCGCCCTGATGGCAACAATTACTAAAATCAGGCCCAGGTGTAAAGTAGCTGAAATGATCCTTTTAAGTCTTGGAGATGTTATCAGATGTACTGTATACCTGGTTGTATTTAAGCATGAGGTGCTCACCTGTCTTCTGAACAGCTGTCCTGCAGGCTTTTGTCATTTGTGGAAAGTTCTGGCCACCATTTCCTGATGACGGCCTGAACCCAGTGTAAACCCACCATTATGTGTCTGGAAACAGCACATAAACAAGCCAGTTGCTCAAAACATAATCTCAAAAACAGCCAGAGTTCACATATGCAATTCCTCGTGGAGACTTACTCTTCATATTTACTGGCAAGAATCACTTTCACTTGCGGTAGAAGGTCAACACAGCAGCCAAGCGATATACATGGCGCTTCATCTTGAAGGCTGGAGACAAAAAAAACATCAGTTCATGCTCAGCTCAGAATTTACATTAACCGGTAATTACTAGACTTTGGCTAGTAAAAATGATTGGTCATGGTGGCAGGTAGGGGAAAAGACCAAAACAGTCTTGCCTATGGTTGAATTCTGCCTCATATTTGCAAATGGTGTTCTGCAACTCATCACTGGATGATAATCAAGGTTGGAAAAAACAGCAGCATTAAACCTCGACATCAGCTGTCAGATAGCTACAGGGATGAGAGTGCATCCTATAAACTAAAGAACGTGTGCATGAATGTTGGGCTGTCCTGTTCTGCCCAAAGTGAGTTTAGTTTTCACCCTTCAGCCATTTCACCCTTTTGCATTTTGGTGGGGGAAACATTTTCAAAGTTCAAAGTTTCAAAGTTATTCCTCACTTATGAATGTTCTCAATACATTGTCCGATGGCTACAACAATTTTTAACTCATCTGGCACATGGAGGATGTTGTGCCTGTTGTGTTAGCTGAAGTATTTTTTTTAATACCACAAAACTCTATTCAGATCCTGATGCTATTATTCAATACAGGCCTGCAGCATTATGCAGTGCAGTCATTGTAGGTGAAGCTGCACGGTTCCGGTTAGAAAACCACATGAAAGCAGTTGAGACTCACTTGTTTGTTATGACAGGCAGGCAGTCCAGCAGCACGCCTGTGTCTTGAATTCTGGGAAAGGAAACACACGATTGAAGATGAAGCAGGTTCATGTGCTTGAAGGATGAACAAAGACTGCCAAAACCTTTTTTTTTTTAAAGATGTATTTTTAGGCATTTTTTATGCTTTATTGACAGACAGATAGTGTGAGAGAGAGACAGGAAGGTATGGGAGAGAGAAGGGAGGACATGCAGCAGATGACCACAGGCCGGACTCGAACCCGGGTCGCTGCGGGAATATTAGCTGTCATTTTTTACCTGATTAGGTAAGCCACTAATTCACTAGCGTTTCGTCGCCATAGTGTCAGAGCTACATTTAAGCGGAGATTCCTTCCAAAAAGTACATGTGTCATAGCTTCGTGGTCCTTCGATAGCTATCGGAAAAACAAAGAACAGAGGGAGTTCACTGACTTGTAGAAAGTTTTAAATTGTACCTAAGATTGTCCTACATCAGAAAAAGCAATACAACGCACATTTCTCCAATGTAAGCATCAGGTTCAACTCTGTCCCTCACCTCAGCAAGGTCGCTGTACTTGGAGCTGCCCCCCGCCATCTTGGAGGTCTCTGCAGAGTTCACAGGGAGCCCGCAGTTGTCATTGTAGTGAACGCCCCGCATGTCTTCGGAGCATGTCAGCTCATTTTCTTTGTTGGCCATGCCGGGGTCACAGGCCCGGCCTGCGCCTGACGTCTGGCAGTGCAGCTTTACGCTCACCCCCCCCAACGGAAAGCCCTTCCTCTTGCACGATGACACTCGTTTCGCTTTGCCTGGACCGTGAACTCCGCAAAGCACTTGGAATCTGCCAAGAGAAAAGTCAAGATGGGCCGAATGGAAAGCTGTCATAGGAGGGTAAAGCATAATATACATAGCCAATGATATGGTGCTCATGGTTATGGAAAGGTGCCCTGATGGTCCAGTGATTGACAGTGATTATCTGTGGGACACAGACAGTGATTATGAGTGATCAGATGATTCCCATGCGGATCAGACTCACCTGTCTTTATCTAATTCTTCCTTATTTAAAATATCCACCTAAAACAAAAGGATAGGGGATGAGGCCACTACAGTCTTTACTACTGCAGCGCTACTATTCCACTTCGTAGTCACCAGATTTTTAGACACAGCTACATTATTTACACAATGACCATGGTATCTTCGCTGCACATCCACCCACCTGCTTCATGTTCTTCTCAGCAGCAAGGTGCAGGCTGGCTCGCAGAGGGCCATGGGGTTTATTCTGGCTGAACGTAAGGAACTCCTGTTGCCAGTCATGCTTTCTAGCGGCCATAATAAGGGACGCTGTGGGACAGACAACCATGGGCAAGTTTAAGTTCATAAGCATAACGTTAGCTTTCCAGACTGGCAGCGGTCTTTGGCCTAACGTAACGCTAGCTTGTGTGGGAGCAATGCACCCTGAGGTGCAGCAGTGTAGGACGATGTCATTTCAACGGCTTGTCGAAAAGCAAACATTAAAAAAGATCTGTTTGTAAACAATACCTAACAGCGACGAAGGCGTTGGCTACTGCGGTGCGAGCTGCAAGTTAGCTAACGTTAGCAAGGTTGACAAGCTGTAATAAATGTCACGTTCATTATCTGTTGATTCACGTTACTTTGTTATCAAACTTGCTAACCTAAATATCAGGCGAACTGAAATGCGGAGGCGTGTAAAATTGCACCGTTTCCTGTCTCAAATTAAGGCGAGTAGCTGACGTTATCTAGCTAACTACCAAGGATACCTGCATGAGACGTGACGTTAAAGAGCAGCTTTAGCTTTAGCAGGGCTTGCATGGGCCGCTAGTGCTAGTGCGAGTTAGCTAGCTGGTTAGCATCCAACTCAGGAAACATATGGTTTGATAAATGTAGTCCAGACATTTAACAATTTCAACCCCTAACGTTAACACAAACACCAACCGTCTCATTTTGTGAAGTGTCTTGACGTCTCCTCAGGTGTAACGTTATAATTCCCAAAGTAGAGATTCAGTGTGAACTCAGACGCAACTTGTTTCTCTCCTCTGCTAGTTCGCTAGCTTTTCAGAGTTTCCACCATTCAAATGAATACACCACCAGTGTGAGAGGATTGTGGGAGATTTTTATGGCGAAATGGAAACGAGGGTTTTAGCGACGACTGCCGGCCGAAATATAATTTCGGCGTGATCCTAGTGCGCCCCCCAGTGTCCTGTCTACACCATGATCCTAGTGCGCCCCCCAGTGTCCTGTCTACACCATGATCCTAGTGCGCCCCCCAGTGTCCTGTCTACACCATGATCCTAGTGCGCCCCCCAGTGTCCTGTCTACACCATGATCCCAGTGTCCTGTCTACGCCATGATCCTAGTGCGCCCCCAGTGTCCTGTCTACGCCATGATCCTAGTGCGCCCCCCAGTGTCCTGTCAGGGAATGGGGTCAAAGACTTAGTTTGGAGTAAATGATCACATAACACTTGATCCTGTAAATATGTCAAATCGTAATGGTGCATCCAATGTCTTGTTTCAGCTGTGGGAGGTGAACATCAGCATGAAGATGCTGGTTATTCGGTTTGAAGCCTGAATGGTGCTCAGTTCATCGGAGGCCGACACTCCTTGCTTTCAGTCAGTCACATTTCTAAGATTACA
>OMOV01116409.1:0-14361 GCA_900312565.1 Beryx splendens
ATATAGTAAATCATACAGACAATGCATACACACACACTCAGTAAACACACACACACACACATGCACACACACACACACACACACACACACACACACACACACACACACACACACATGTGCAAACAGGCGCACACACACACACACACACACACACACACACACATAGACACGTGCAAACAGGCACACACACAATTTCGCAGTATCAGAAGTACATTGTTATTGATTTTGCTTCTTTTTTTATCTCAGCGGAAGATGAAGTGCTGTCCATGTGACTCCAGGAACCCGACCAGTCAGCTGGCCCACACTGTCCAGGACGTCCTATCTACTGCTGGGCCAGACAGATGGTGGCAGTCCAAGAAAGGTGGGCAAATAAAGAAAGAAGTTGGTGTTTGTGTTAGTGCTAGAACAGATATATTGACAGGATGGGAAAGGTACCACTTATCTCAATTAATTATTACCTACTCTACTTGACCTAAATGTTATTCTGGTTGTCTGTCCTGTAGATGTGAACCCAGTCACTCTCCAGCTGGACCTCCATGATCTTTTCCAGCTTGACAACCTGGTGTTGAGCTTCAAGGTACAAGTTTATCTGGTCTCACTGGTGGATCACATCAAGCATATGAATCTCTTCACTCAAATATCAATAGCATTCAAATATCATACTATAGACTTATTTTTATCAATTTTCATTTTGATTTCTATTCATCCAATCTTATATATGATTTCTGAATTCTGACCCATGAATGCCCTCCATACTCATGTGCGTTGCCTCTGCAGGGCCCTCGTCCTGATGCTCTAATTATAGAGAGGACACTGGATAAAGGCAGGACATGGCAACCCGCCCTCTACATGGCTTCAGACTGCCAAACAGCGTTTCCTGGGGTTGCCACGACGATGCCTCGTACCCTGGACCAAACATACTGCTTCACCATGCCCCCTACTGGAGGAAACCCATACAGAGACCAGACAGTAAGGATAAAGGACCTGTTAGGGACCTCATCTAGTCTAGTTCTTAATCTTATATGTTTTTAAGGTTCTATGTGTATCATTTTTAAACATCAACATATCATTGTCAAATGAACTGTGATACCTTGGTATAATTACCATGAACAATTAAGACCATGATTGAGAAGATTTGTATCCTCTATCTCACATTGAGTGGTATTGTTAGTGGGAGTGTTTCTCTAAATCAAGACTACATTTCCCATAAACCCTGTTGCGTCCAGTCCCACCTCCCCCTCCCTGAAGTGGGTGGGTGTGAAAAACAATAGCAGTTATAACCTTTCCACTACTCACCTTTCTCTCCTTCAGGTCCAGTTCAGTCCGTTGCGTCAGTATTCTTACGTCCCACTTCCCAACGGCCAGAAGATTCAAGGTCAGTCGCTTTTTTTTTTCTATCTAAATGACTCCGTGCATCGCTGACGGACGCTTCACAGAAGCGTTGCGAGGCTGCGGCCCCCGCTGACTGACAGCTGTCTCATCCACAGATGTGGCGGGGCTGACGGGACTGAGGGTGAGGCTGACCGATCTGGGCGACGTGCCGCGCCTGCCGGGCCGAGCTCTCAGCAGGTTCTACGCCCTGAGAGAGATGAAGGTGATGGGCAGCTGTATGTGCCACGGACACGCCAACCGATGCCTGCCAGATACCTCCAGCAACACACTGCCAAACAGCATACAGGTATATATGAAGGTGGGGTTTTGGAGGGTTGTGGGTATGTGTGTGTGTGCAAATGGGATGGAGGCATAACCTACTGTGGTGGGTAAGAAAACCAGATCTTTTGAATCAACACCTACCTCCACTTTCACACCAGTTATGGGTGTTGGGTATGGCAAGGTGTTGCACTTCAGTCCAAGTATGATCTGGTCGTTTTTATCATTCCAATGAAGAGCAAAGATCAAGCGAACATCACCAGAAATCTATTTGGAAGCAATGTTTACAGAGAAATTCACATTAGGGGAGAATTCAGAACCAGTGATTGATTGGTGACCTACAGTATGTCCATATGTAACGCTCATAAAGGCTTTCCACTGAAACATGCTGGTTTTTCTGAATTAAGAGAGTTGAAGAGAGTTTTCCAGAACCTCCATCGGCCACCAAGAGTTGAATTTATTCTTCGTTTCTAGTGTTTTTTCCAGTTCATGCACATCGGTTGTAAGGCGAATGATGTTCATGTTTTTCTGTGCTTCCATGTAGGTGAATCCTCAGTGCGAGTGCCAGCACAACACAGCTGGTGTGAACTGTGAGCGCTGTGCTGACCTCTACAATGACCTGCCTTGGAGTCCGGCTGAGGAGGGCAACACTCATACCTGCAAACGTAAGCTTTGACCCATATGTGCAATACATCCCTCCAAAGAGCTTTCACCATGTTCACTTGCTTCCATGGTTTACATACTGCAGGTGTTTTGTGAATTAGGGTTTGATCAGCAAAGGTTTTCGATATTGATAGTTTTGGATTGAAGCTGCCGATTTTGCCTGATATTTTGTGCTGACATTCAAAATCTTTGAATTTGACAGAAAATCCCATAAAAGTATTCAGTGTTTCCACCAAAATATTATTCTTGTCAGGGTGGAAAAGCGTTTAGACCATCATGGGACACTGGAACTCTCCACTGAAACCCAGACGAATGCAATTCTTTTAGGGTCAGCAGTGCACTAACCATTCTCCCCTCCCTACAGGCTGTGAGTGTAACAACCACGCCCAGCGCTGTCGTTTTGACCAGGCAGTGTACGAGGCCAGTGGACGGAGGAGCGGAGGTGTGTGTGAGCAGTGCATGCACCACACCACAGGGCCAAAGTGTGACCAGTGTGCCCCGGGCTACCAGCCGAACCCCCGCAGCCGAATGGACCGCCCCGATGCCTGCACACGTAAGTGGTCAAGGACCCTTCATGTAAATAAAAAAGAAGTAAAAAAATAAATAAAAGGAGCACGTTAACCCCCATTTAATAAGATTTAGTCTGAGGGATCCACATTTGAGAAGATTTTTTTGTTGTTGGATATGATTTGCTGCAGAACTGGTCAACTGTCCTCACTATAGGCGGGGAGATGACAGTGGGGGGAGTGGAATATATGATCAAAACGCACATTTGTATGCCATTCCCTCACTGTCCGATGGATGAAATAACAGTGAAATTAAAACAGTCTTCACTGGCAGCCCCTGGAACCCACTCAAGGACTCCTGGCGGTCTCTGGACCCCACTTTGGGAACCACTGCCCTACGCAGTACAAGTCAAAGCCTACACAATGCAACCCTTTCTGTTCATTATTGTGCAGAATAATCTTTCTTGCTAGAGATTTAGCCTCAATTATGTGCACTGGTTAAGACAGTGGTTCTCAACGTGGGGTCCGGGGACCGCCAGGGGTCCTTGAGTGGGTTCCAGGGGGTCCCCAGCAAATTGATAAAATGTTAAACTTCACCATTATTTAATTTACAATAAGTTATCTTATGTAGAAGAATGACTGTTTTGATCTTAATTTCTCTGTTATCTTTCTACCTACAATACAGACAGTCATGGGATTCTGGACAAAATCATATCTAACAATAAAAAAATATTCTCAGATTTGGGACTGAGAGACAAAATCTCATCAAATGGGGGTCCGTGGCCCTAATGTGGACTAAATTAGGAGTTCTTGATATGAAAAAGGTTGAGTATTAAACACTGTAAGCTAATACTGAGAAAAGCATTTTAATTTCTTGCATAAAAAGTGATAAAAACAGAAGAGAATGAACAAACACCATCTTTGTGGAAAGCATTGCATTTGAATGTTTTCAAAGTGGCTGAGGGTTGGGTTGTTTTGTCGCTGCCAGGCTGCCTCTGCAATGCGGACGGGACAGTGGATGGGGTCCAGTGTGACGACAGTACGGGGTCGTGTCGATGCAAAGTCAATGTGGAGGCTCAGCGCTGTGACCGCTGCAAGAGAGGCTACTACGGCCTGAGCGCCTCCAACCCCCTGGGCTGCACCAGTGAGTCACCTAACACCTGAACACCACACTTTGCTTTGTTGAAACACTGCATTTATTCAGTCAACACATCACTTTTAAGCTCGGGCTTACAGTTTGCTTGGGGAAAGGTATTCATTCCATGCTGCTAAATGGTGAATCCATAAGTACACCTAATACTCAAGGTATTTAGGTTAATGATCCCTACAGTTATAGGAGTTATGTGTGTGTGCGTGCGTGCGTGCGTGCGTGTGTGTACATATTCATATTAGATTTTATTAAACTGATACTAATATTATTTTGGGTTGAAGCTGCCGATATTCTGACAATAGTTTAGTGCTGAAATTCAATATCTTTAAATTTGACAATTTTTCACGTCAAAAAAAAAAAGCTTCCCCCATGTTGTCCCACCATAGGACACTAAAACTCTCCATTGAAACCCAGGATACTGCTGTTACTACTACTACTACTACTACTACTACTACTACTACTACTACTGCTGCTATATACTTGTGTGGAATCTAATCCAAATGTCATTAGAATCAGTTGAGGTTAAAGGCTTCCCACACACAACCAGTGTAGTGTTGATTAATCCTGCAATTAATATGTAATCAGAAAAACGGCATTATATCCATCATATCAGAGGTGGACCACACTGACTGGAGCAGATCTGATCTCCCACAGACTGATAAATCAGTTGAACCCTATTTCATGTGGATATGTTCTGTATGTATGTGTGTGACTGCACACTACTGCATGTATCTGTGTGTGTTTTTGTGTGTGTGTACGGTACCTCTCTCTCACGCCAATGCTAACCCTCCTCTCCAGAGTGTTCCTGTTCTCCAGACGGTTCCGCCTCCAGTGTGTGTGACCCGGTGACCGGCCAGTGCCCCTGCCGTCCCCACTTCCACGGCCTGACCTGTGAACAGTGTGCCCAAGGCTACTGGAAGCCTATCGGGGCAAGTGGCTGTGAACCTTGTGGCTGTGATCCCACCAAGTCACGCAGTGATGCCTGTGACCAGGTACATGCTAGTACTATTACTACTACTACTATTACTAATACTTCTACTACTCACACTACTATTGCTACCATAATTACTACTACTACCTCTACTGCTGCTACTGGGGGTGGGAGGTGTTGTAGTCAGCCTTTTTAACCAGTTTGTGAAATGTTGTCCTTACTGGTGATGAAACTAAAAATCTATGGTGTCACTCCTCTCCAGAGGACAGGTCGGTGTCAGTGCAGAACAGGTTTTGGAGGCCGAACCTGTACTGAGTGCCCAGATAACACATATGGAGACCCTCTTGTACGCTGTCAACGTAAGTCACCCCTTTTTCATTGGTCACATCACTGCTGGAATGCAAGTGACTGAACGCTTACGGAGCAATCACACCTCCAGTTGGTTTTCTTTGGTCCGGACCACAGTGGAAAAGCTTACTTCCATTTTTGTATGAATTGTTTGTTTGAATTCCTCTCAGATGTCAATATCCTTCTCCTTATACCCATAAACCCCAAACGAACCACACTGCAGTTCTCTTGTTAGAGAACAGAGACTCACATTTTCAGGTGTCTCGGTGACGTTATTTGGTGGCACCTGAGTTTGAATGGCATCGCTCTCACCTGGCCAAACGAGCCAAACTGAAGGAGTAAACACTTTAGAGTTTTAATAAACCTCTCAGAACATGCTGGGTTTGAACGCATCGAATGGCATTATCATTCCTTTTAAGACATGAAACTTTTACTTAAATAACAAAGACATCTCAAGACTTCACGGTCTTTCTGGTCCACTCTCCCTACATATCTACAATTCTCCTTATTTCCTCTGCAGCATGTCAGTGTAATTCTGAAGGGACCTTTCCAGAGGGCTGCGACAAGACAACAGGAGCGTGTCTGTGTCGACTGGGAGTCACTGGGGCTCGCTGTGACTCCTGCAGCCGAGGACACTGCGACTCCTTCCCCACCTGTGAGATGTGCCCCTCCTGCTTCTTCACCCTGGACGCACAGCGACAAAACCTCACCCTGGGCCTGGAGAGACTCTCCTCCAGCCTCCCTACTCGTCCCGGGGTCACTGGTGAATATGGCCCCCGCTTCCGGGCCCTGGAGGCCTGGCTGATCCGGATCCGGGACTCCATCACCCTTCCGCCCAACTCTGCCAGACAGATCAACGATGCTCTCTCCCAGCTGAGCAGGCTCAGGTGAGGGAGTGCTGAGATGTTCAGGATGAAAAAGCAGCTTGCCATTAACTGGGTTTCCATCCCAGTATGTTTATGCAAATAATGACATATCTAATAAGAAAATTGTCTATTTCACCAAAGAGATTTTGTGCTCACTTGAAGGGGAAAGGGTTTTTGTTGAGAGAAGATTGAGAGAGGAATATATGTGAGAAATAGCAAGTCGAATAAAAAATGACATAGGCTTGGTTCAGTCCCATTGCACAGCAATTGAGAAGTGGCTTTGGATGCTCTGAAATGTACAACCATGACCTCCCAGAAATGCATGCGCTGTCTCTGCCATGTATAAGTCTCTATCGTCTTTTGTGACATTTCAGTTTGTTTAAAATTCCTTTTAAAGTTGAATGGAAAGACAGCTACTGCCCCATTGCACAAGCCTTTACACCTCTCTGTTGTTGTTGTTCTCCAGGGACCAGATGGAGCAGTTGAACGGTGACCTTTTACCCCTGGAGACAATGCCTGGTCTGGACTCAGAGCTGGACAGGCTCCAGGCTGTGTTGGATGGGCTGGATCTGGAGTACAATGCCAAGAATGATGCGCTGATCAAATCCGGCAGTATCAACAACACAGGTCAGAGACAAAGAGACACCGAAACACTGGTACCGCTCCGTTGTAGTCACAGATCAGTTACCTCACACTGGCATTTGGGGAAACCAAAGTGTGAATCTAATGAGTATCTCTACGAGTTATGGCTGTAATAATCAATGATACCGTGGCTACAGTGTTAGTGTGTTTTACTTCTCTGACAGGCATTTTGATATGGTAAAAGCATAACATATTCATGCTGATCAGTTTTTTTCTCTTTTTCAGGAGCCTTTTCTGCCATCAGGACTGCCTATGATGAGTCGACAGATGCAACCAAGCGTGTGGAGTCCAGCGGCAAGACAGTGCACCAGTCAGCGGCTGTCAGAGAAGACACTCTGGACCTTCAGAACACAGTCCAGCCAGCCAACACCAGAGATCTGGCAAAACTGAACGAACATTTGGTCTCCAGACCTGACCTCACTCCCGCTGCCAAACAGGTACCGTCCAGCTACCTGACATCTCATTTAGCAGGAAGATGGATTATGGTGTGTTTGGCATGATGAGAACTGCACCTTTAATCCACTCCATGACAGCAGCATTCAGTCTGAAACCTACAAATGTATTTTTGACTTAGAAACATAATGTAATGGAGGGTACACATAGTTTCTAATGACAGTACATTGCAGCATCCCAAGTCTTGCATTCATCCATCCATTAAAGGGGTGCCAAGAAACCTATGACCTCTACTGAGCTGCAGCAACATCAGCAGAAGTTCCCTAGTCACAAGTCTCTAGTACCAGTCCAACCCCTGTAATTGACACAAACAATTAAAGCCTTATGCGCACTGAACTAATGTTGCTTATCGTCCAATGATTTGTAATAATTGCAGAGATCATCAGTGATTTTAATTCTGTGTGAATCTGCCATGACTGTAATTTAAGTAAAAAATTAGTAGAAAGTAAAATATAAAAACTGGTCAAACTACAGTATACAGACCATAATATATAACAATAATAATAATAATGATAACAATAACAACAACAACAACATTAAGAAGAAGAAGAAGAAGAAGAAGAAGAAGAAGAAGAAGAAGAAGAAGAAGAAGAAGAAGAAGAAGAAGAAGAAGAATATATGATCATAATATATCTATATGGTCAATCTGTACTATGTGACACTAACAATCTCATTTCCCCTTTCCCCATCTATGACCCTGTTTTCAGGTATGTGGCATTGTTCGCTCAACCCCCTGCACCCCTCTCCAATGTGAGGGTGGCGAGTTGTGTCCAGCAGAGAAAGTGCCAACTTGTGGTCGCGGTGAGAACTGCGTGGGCGCCCTGCCTCTGAGCAGGAGGGCGGTGGACGATGCCAGGGAGGTGAAGGATAGACTGAGCACGCTCAGTGGGAAGATCACACAGGCTGCTGAGCAGGTACGCTCATATTGAAACAATGCTGCATTTTCTCAAGTTTCTGAAGCCATGTTTTCGATTATTAAGCAATATCATGGTTGTATACTTCTTATTTCAGCTCCAGGAAACACAAGAGACAACCAAACAGGTGAGAATGTCCGCAGAGAAGCTGTCCAATCAGATGAAGAAGGCCAGAGATGACCTGGAAGCAGATCTGAAACAGACATGCGAAGTCGTCAAAGACCTCAAAGACTTCCTGACAAGTAAGGAGCCTAACAGTTAAATAGATAGATGGATGGTTAAATGGGTGGATACATGGAAGGAGGATTAGGCCTAGATATACAGTGTAAATACACATTTCCCTCTATCCAGGCCCGTCCTCCAACCTCACCGACATCAAGGAAATCAGCGACTGGATCCTGAAAGCCAAACTCCCGCTCAGCCTGGCTGCTCTGAAGAGGAAGCTGGAGGAGCTGAAGGACCTGGCTGCTGGTCTACCAGACAGCACTGCGGTGTTGAAGGAGGCCGGCCCACAGCTGGAAACCGCCAGGAAACTGCTGGAAGAAGCCATGGATGCCAGGTACCCAGCTAGCAAGGGCTAGGATTAGTTAACCCTTTGAGACCCATAAACAGGATAATCTTGATGCCACTGGATTGAGGGTGGATTTAGAGACATGAAGGACTTTATATATGACTAAATTTGGTTTTGAGTGGTGGATGTGGGCATGGCCTGATACATAATTGCAACTCAAGCTCGAGACTATCATTCTGTCGTTCAAATATGGTATATACAGCAGGACCTCTTGGTTTGAACTCTTAACTTTCTTGTGTGTCTTTGCAGTGACGGTAATGTAGCACTGGTGTAAAATATTTTTCTCCGCTTGCACTTTTACAGGGACTCAGCGCTGGGAGTAAAGGCTGACGTAGATGGGCTGCTGCTGGGCTTAGACTCGGTGGAGGGCTCCCTCGCTGTCCTGGAGGGGAAAGTGCAGGACAGCATGGACATCACAGACAACCTGAATAAAAACCTGGCAAAGGTAGGCAAGGAGATGGGGTAGAGATAAAGGGTTGTTATGGAAAGTGGGAGGGAGGTATCAGAAGGGATGGAGGTGCAGAAAGAGGGATTTGTCTTCCCAATCTCAAACCCGCAATTCCTGTGTCGGCCAGCATGATACTCACCTGTTATCGATCAAGCTGATTCAAAATCATGCTCCTGACCAATGCCCTGACCAATGATGGTATTTCAAGCAGAGGAGTGAGTTTAACCGACTTGTCCAACCTGACATTTTACCATCAACCCTTCCTGGTGATGATCTAATCCAGGAATGCCGAAGTCCATACTTGTGTCCTTGTGAAGAGCGTTCCTCCCAAGTTGTCTTGGAGAGAATGAACTTCTCAAGAATGCGAGAGCGGAGAATGCTTGACGTCACGGCATCCATTCAGACGCACAGCTGTTTATTTTCTGTTTGGACGTGACATGTCGTTCTCGCAGTAAATCTCGGGGCTTCCCGTTCGTTCTCGGGCGGCCAAGTCACCCTTCGATGCATGCTAGGCCGCAAGAAGGCACAAGACCACATATGTTGCCATTCCTGTTTCCTGAACTCTTCCTCTCACTCTCTCCACTCTTTCATGTACATCCTTCCCTCCCTCATGGTCTCTCTCCTTGTTTCTGTCTTCCCTGCCTCCCTCCTCCTCCCTTCGTTCAGGCCAAGGCCCAGCTGAGCCCAGCAGAGAAGGCTGTAGAGGACGTATCAGCGCTGACCACTGCGATGAAACCCCAACTGGCCGACCTCAAAGACCTGCTGCAGACTGGAGACCAACTGGCCCAGGATGCAACAGAAGATGCTGGGAAAGCTGAGGAGGAAGCTGATGCTGCAGCAAAGGTGAGAGACCTACCTGCCTGCAAATAAAGAAGGGTCATTTTGTTTTAAGATTAAAATTAGGATTAGTTTAGGGTAAGGGTTCAAGTTCGGCATGTAATGGAGAGGGTTAAAGTTAGGGAGTGAATGTTGTCAATGGAAAGCCCTCACATGTGTAGTAATACAAGGGTGTGTGTGTGTGTGTGTGTAGGACCTGTTGTCTTTGGAGAAGCAGTTGGAGCGTCTTCAGGCTGCAGAGGCCAGCAGCGGGCGTGGAGACGGGGCAGGGACGGCGGGGGACCGGCTGAAGAGCCTGCAGCAGGACGCTGACTCTCTGGTCAAAAACACCGGAGACATCATGAAGGCTCTGGCAGGTAATACAACATGGGCACACAAAAAAACCCACACCCATAGCTACTATATGTATCACAAACTCATAGTTTCTAAGATCCTACCATCTCTAATGCATGATATATTTCATATGATTTTTTGATTGGAGATGTGGATTGCCGATATTTATGCCAATACTCGATATTTATTATTTGACTTTCTTCATAGCCCAAAAATTGCAAATATTCAGTGTTTCCCCAAGAACTGAATTCTTGTGAGGGTGGAAAAGTCTCTGAAACAGCATTCAGACCATCATGCATTTAGACCGTGGGATGATGGGACAATAAAACTCTCCATACAGTATCTCCTTATTGATTAGCTGTTGTCATCATAGCTGAGGTGGAAGACACTAACTGGCCAATATCTGGTACATTGGTCCATATATTGGCAAACCAATACCTATAGTCTGAATTAATATCTTTAGGAGATATTAGAGAACCAGCTGTACTGCTGTATTTAAGTCCTTTCTCTCTGCTGACCTGAATCTCTCCCTCCCTCCTTTTCTTTTTCCAGGTAAAGCAGATTCGCTGAGGAAGCTTCAGGGCGAGGTCCTTAAGAAGTCAGGGATGCTTGAAGGACTCGATGCCAAACTCAAAGGACTTCTGGAAAAACTTCGTCGCAAAGCCAATACCCTCTCCTCCTGCCAGGGCTGAGAAAACATCTTCAGCTGCCATCACTAGATGGCACTCCAACACACAACCATCTATAGCAGGAGGGTTGCAGTGTGTTCAGCTGTCAACAACAGTCTTCGCTTGTGATCATACTAAGAGACAAATCCACCTTAAAACATTTTAACACTGTTAAAAACAGCTACTGGCAATGTACCTTGCATTTGTGAGCCAATTTTGTTATTTGATATGGAGTTTCAGCTGTATCAATTATCAACAGTAAATGTGAGGTTTTTGCATCGGTCCCTCAGAATCAAAGAGCAGGGGCTTCTTTATAGAGCCGCCATTTTGCACCAACGTTCACCAATGATACAAGGAGAAATCCATTTTAGAAAAGGCAGAGGGATCAATTTCTCCACCAACAGTAGCCTCAGTAGACCAGAATGCAATGCAGCCACAAGACCTGTTGTGTTTTCACCAGCTGGAGTAGAACGAGGCAGGTTGAGGGAAACAACACTTCACAAAATAACTTCTGGAATGCATTGAACACCACAGACTGATGATAAATAACAGTGTAAGAGTATCCAAGGGTGGATTTTACCTATAATTATGCTGTGTTCCATTCAAAGTCAGAAGTCGGAAATTCTCAGCTGGTAGGTTAATTACAGCCTCTCTGTTCCATGTGGTCCAGCTCGGAAAAACCAGGGGAGAAACATGGTTTTCTTTGCCCAATGTAAAATACTGCAACAGCCACTGTTATGCTTTCTAGTTAGCATAGAACATTAGCAACTGTGAGTGCAATTTTACATTCAAATTCATATATTTAAACCATTTACCATATGGGTGTTTTGACAGATGTCATATGACGCTGAAAATCATCGACTTAAAGGCCCATTCCTTTGCATTTTATCTAGTAGGAGGCCGGAATTTCCGACTTGCTGACATCTCTGGAATGCAGCATTAGACCCAACATCAGCTCCTGTTAGTCAGGACCACTATCTATTAGTCAGGACCACAATACGTACTGACATACTCTGCTGTGAACACTGTGCTACAATACACTTTTTAGGCATTAGAACGAGGGGAAATGTTACATTATTTATTTTCTGTTTTGCATCAATGGTCATGTAGTATCCAAAATATTGTATTTAAATAAAAGGTGGTTAATTAATACTTGGGATTTGTGTTTTGAAGCTATACGAAAGTGGAAAAATGGTGCGCGGGGGGGTGGGGGGGGGGGGTATTCATGCTTATTCAACACATAGACAAAGTAGTAAGAGTACATGAATATTTATTGAGAAAAAATAAAAGAAGAAGCTACATACATGTCACTACATTTGTGTATTCAGGTTCTTCAACATTGATAATATACATATTTGCGCCAGCTTATGGCATAAAAGTGGCACATGTAAGTCAACATAACCCTTTACTTCACGTGGTTATCTAGAGCCATATGAGTACATACTGCATGTAAATATTGCTTGATGAGTTCAGTTGTTCAACATGAGGGCAACTTATTTACATGCCATCACACAAAATGGTCAACATCCCGTGTCCTGTGCTGATGACTCCACCACCCCAAAGTAAAGTGCAAGTTTAATCTCTTTCAGAAACATTCTCTGCTCCTCCCCTTTCAAAATGTGCATTTTGACTTGGAACAGTGTTAAGGTTAAGTAAGGTTACATATCTGTCAGAAACTCCTACAGTTGAGATTACAAAAAGAACATATAAAAACAACAGACACCAACAAATACAGAGCATACAAGACACATTACTCTGAAATGCCAGTGGCTCAAACTGATAACAGATTGAAATCCAATGTGCTCGAATACTTCAATGAAACACAGCCATGCCAGTTAAATGGAATTCAAACCCAGCAAAATTCACGTTAATTAGCATTCACATGCCGTGTCATCTAAAAACATTTATAAATAAATTCCCTTCTTTCAATGTTATTCAGTAACATTTGTTGAGAATAATATGAATATAATAGTTTCGAGAAAATAAATGTTTTAACATCAAAAGGTACAGTGCATAAGTTCTAAATTGAATGGATTGTGTGTGTGTTTGTACATGTGCACACACGCCATCCTCTCGCGCGTCTGTTTTGACGTGGTGTTCACTGCATGATAACATGGACGTACATTCCAGTCCATGTTGTGAGCGAGTGGAGATACTGCTTGTATCTGTTGATGGGATGTGGTTTCTGCAGCCGCATTGCTCAGGAGCCCACGACAGACATCGACAGCAGATGCCTTCACACCAAGAAGGATGCCACAAGTCCAGCAGCTCAGGAAAACAAAACTAGAGAAAGAAAGAAAGAAAGAAAGAAAGAGAGAGAGATCTTGTAATATGGTGGCAGTTGTAAGGTGGTACCATGTTTGTCAGTGACACGCTGGGCTGAGCCAGTATTTTATATTTTCTCCATCTGAATTTTGGCGAAAAGAAATGACTCTTTACCTTCAGTTCACCAGCGAATCACATGACAGAACACACTCCGGTCTGGTGCGGCTGTTCTTTCCTGTCCTGCCCTTGGTCCACAGCATGAAGACTGTGAACACACAAAAATGCACATCAGCCTGTTAGCCTAAATCACAGAGTGGGGCTGCAACAGAGAATAGCCGCCCATCCTCCCAATGAGGTACGCTGTAAAGTCACCCAGTTAAATTGTGGTGTTGGTATGATCACTGGTGGGAAACCTTCTCCACACAGTAGGTGACAGAGCAAAACTAGGGCCGGGTATCATTAGGATTTTACCAATTCCAGTGCCATTGTAGATTCTTCTTATCGGTCGGATTCTTTATCGATTCCCCTATGATTCTTCCTACTGTACAAATTGTCTGGGCTAAAAGACTACATACAGCTTTGGTGGGTTTAACTCTGTTTTATTAAAGACATTGCTATGTGGAGTTACTTAATGCCTTACTTGAGAGAACACAATACAAGAACAAGTGAGAACATTTCAGGTAAATGAATTCCCATTTGTGTTTACCACTTTGTTCGGTCGTTGAAACACGCTTGACCTGTAATTGATTTCTGACAGCATCTGAACTAATGTGACTGCATGTTGCAGAACTATGAAGGTAGATTTGTGTCTTTATTATTCAATCAAAAAAATATATATTTCAAACAAAAAAAGTTTTGAGAGCCAAATAAATGCATTTGAACACTTTTTTTTTTTGATTGAAATTATTAAGTCTTCTTTTTTTGAAGTGATTTTTTTTTTTTGAAGTTTAAAAAAAAAAAATTTGGTTGAAGTGATTTTTTTTTTTTGAGTCGTGCTTTTGGAGTCCTTTTTTTGATTGAAACTTTTTTTTCGCTTGCACTTTTGACCCCAAAAGCTAGTAGCTAGGAGACACCACCTCGAGTTACTAGGCAGAATTGGCGCCCACTTATAAGCGA
>OMOV01116651.1:0-12990 GCA_900312565.1 Beryx splendens
CGTTGGAGCGCTGTTGTTACTGAAGGGTGAAGTGAGCCGGCGACGGGCTGAAGAGACATGAGGACAGTAATGTGAAATGATGCCATGGTTTTTGAACATCGCTAGAGGCCAGCATACAGGCAAACACTGTTCTCTTCTGAACTCCCGGCTCGTTTTTTGTTTTTGTTTTTTTCCAACTAATGAGCATCATGTGGAGCAGCTCAGGGTTCCCACGGGTCATGGGGTTTGGAAAGGTGTGTTCCAGACAGGGAAAGCCAGAGGAATTGCTAAATTCTTTGGGGAAGCCAGATAATTTCAGGGAATTTTGCAAATGGCTCCCCTCACAGGAGTACATATATATATATATATAGGAATCTAGGCTATTTTGCAGCTTGTTTTCTACATGAGAGACAGATGGTAGTTTTCAGCTGTTTTTATATATTGTATACCATTTCCTCCACAGCAAGTCCAGTTGTAGTGGAAGACTACAAACAAAGAAAGGAAGGAATAAAGTGTTTAGGTCATGGAAGTGCTCTAACTGATATTGAAAGTCGTGGAGTTTTACATTAGGGCTGCTGTCTTATGGGGAGAACACTAACCATTCTCATTTCTGAGCTCTAAATATTGGTCTGTAACTAGTAGTGATCTGATGCATTACTTGGCCTGAACCATATACAGTAGACTTCCTACTGGACAGAAATGATGAAGATGTAATCTATTCCTCTCCACTAGAGAGAGCTACAGTAACAGCATTGTGTTTGAAAAAGGCAGGAAAATCAAGTTGCATTCATTGTTTTGACTACTGACCCCATTACATGTGGCCCTTGGTTTTATGTTATAGTACTGGGAAAATTCTCCTTTACAATACCCTGTTTTACCCTGGTACACGCCAATATAGCGTTTAGTTTTAGAGGCTTGGGTGGATGGGTTTGTCTGTCCGTCTGCCTTCATGGGTGGCGGAATCTGCTTTGGATTTACCCTGATTCTCTTCACAACACATTTAAAAAGTCCTAAAATTGTTGAACGATAACATCATTCTCAGCCTGGCTGCTATTTGAACTCAAAGTGCTCTTTTCATTGCAGCCTCTGTGAGTAAGACGCCATAATGAATCCTGTGTACAGCCCTGCATCAACAGGGGTCCCCTATGCCAATACTAAGGGTATTGGCTACCCAGGTAATTTTTACATGTGTGTCGGTGTGTAATGGTGTAAGCAAATATCCTAATTACAAGGAGATTTGTAGTGAAAGTTATTTCATGTTGTGTTTTGTCCTGGAAGCCGGATTCCCTGTTGGCTACGCAGCCGCTGCCCAGGCATACACTCCCAACATCTACACCGGGGCAAACCCAGCCTTCCCCACCGGTAAGGAGAGTCCCAGCTGTGGCTTGAATAATGATAATTACAACAAAAGAGCTAATACAAAGGATCACCAAACTATCATAAGAAAGAAATGACTCCAAAGTTGCCAAAAGCCATAGCAGAAGACCTTGGGAAAACATGGAAGAGACCCTTATTTGTGTCTTCTCGTTAGACAATGCTATCTGGTGTTAAGTGCTGTCAGTTATTTCCAATGGAAAGCAAAATGCTCTTTCCTTTATTGTTCATTGTCTCTTAATCTTCCAATTTTCCTGTAGCAGGTTGGTGTTTAGCAAGCTTGCCAGCTAATGCTATAGCTAGGATTTCAACACAGCATGTCATCAACAGGTGTTCCGACATACTGTAAATCAAGCTCAAACTGTTGCTCTAAATCCTGTTCATTTCAGTTGAGTGACTTTTCACACCCCGGGCTTAATCAATAATACAGACAAGTCAAGACGATGGTTTTTTTCATATTGTTAGTGTCTGTCCTTCTGGTCATTTCCAACCAGAAGAACAGACACTTGTACGTTTACCTATGAACCAACTAAATTAGATATATGTTGTTTTGTGGTGTTGCCTTCCTTAAAGGGCTTCCCAGTGTAGTACTGACCAATTATATAGTAAAGATGTAATCAACCTGCATCGTATCCATCCTGTCAGAGGTGAATGACACTGACTGACTTATATCTGATTTGTAATAAAATATCAGTCTGTATTATGGTACATTTGATATGTGCAGCACTAACCTGAAATGTCTCCCGCCCGCCCCAGGATACGCTCCAGGCACTCCTTTCAAAATGTCCTGTTCTCCCACCACGGGGGCCGTCCCGCCCTACTCCTCCTCACCCAGCCCCTACCCCGCTGCCGTCTACCCCGTCAGGAGCACCTACCCCCAACAGAACCCCTACGCACAGGTCAGTATGTTCACACCCGCTCAGACCGCATCATTTGGGGCATATGATACGCTGCATCTTGCATATGATACTTAGGTTTAGATAAGGTTAGCAGCTAGTTATCCTTCTGCAGACCTGTTAATGTGATCATGATGCACATTTTGCACGTCTTGTGTATATATACTGTATCATTCACATATTTTCACGGTTACTTCATATTCCTATATTCACTCTCATTTGTGTATATGTTCTGCTCCTCTGTGCTCCAGGCGCTCTTAACTTCACAACAACAAGGCACTTACTACACACAGCCGCTGTACGCGGCGCCGCCTCACGTCATCCATCACACGACAGTGGTCCAGCCCAATGGGATGCCGGCGGCCATGTACGCCCCGGCCATCCAAGCTCCCCGCCCAAACAGCATGGCGATGGGGATGGTAGCCGGGACCACCATGGCCATGTCAGCCGGTGAGCCGCGGTTTCCATTTTACTGTGCAGTCTTAGTGAATCTGGGCCCCAGGTCTCTGTTAGCAAATATGAAAATGAAGAAGTTATCATTCATCGTGTCATATTTGTTCACTCTGCTTCCCAGGAACTTTGTTGACAACTCATTCGCCAGCGGCCGTCAATCCCCACCAGGTCACAATGCCCACATATCGGCCCCCCGGCACGCCCACCTACAGCTACGTGCCCCCACAGTGGTGAACAGAGGGCAGCGTGAGTATGACATTCTAGTGATAGCAGGATGAGATGTATAAATTTCATATGGGGCGAGAAGTTTTATGTTTAATTGGTGTCCATAATTCATATTTTGGCTCACCTGCGAAGAGCTGCAAACTTACCTGCCAGGAATAAACGGCGGCTTAACGTTACGGATTATTTAAGCTATGTTCTATACCACTGATCATGTCTGTGTTACAGGAGGGATGGCTCAGTCGCTTTCATATGCAACACACCTTCTCTTCCCTCCCCAGGTCAGAAGATGGTAGATATGCATTCACACTCCAGTCCAGTGTTTTTTACTCTTGGTGATGACCTGCACTGCCAGTGTCTGCAACCAGTTGCTCTTCTTCCAGCATAATGTGAATCTGAATCCCCACCACGTAGAAAGAGGCCCATTTGGAACGGGGGTGAAGAATAGGCCCGTTCCCAAGCCCCCCACCCCCCCAGCACTCTATAACCTGCTGCATATCTCACATCCAATGGCAAAATCTCCATGCAAACTCTTGTGTTTATTTTATTTTATTTTTGTGGACTGTCTTGCAGATTTTTATAGCTTAAACTCTTATTAAGTGGTGAAAAGGGAGTTTGGATTTGTTTTTTTAAATTATTTTTATTTCGGGGATCCATATGATGTTGAATGCATGTGTATATATAGATATATGAAATAATGCTAGCTCAATCTACCTGCTGTGACAGATGCAAAATCAACAAAAGGCATAAATCCAAAGGAACTAAAGAAAAAAAAAGAGTAATAATCTGCAATGCTGACTCACACGATGACCATGTCTTAAATGTGAAAGAAGAAAAGATGAGAAAAGTTTTCTTCACGCGACAAATGTTAACTCGCGCAATCCAGTGCAGAGCAAACTGCTGTTTTCACTGCTTTGTTTTGATAAGTGACGCTAGGTTTTTATTCTTTCTCTGAGTGATGCAGTGTATGCATTTTGTCTTACCATTTTTTTTGTATTTTTAGGAAAAAGATGGGACTTTGAATTTGTGCCTCTGACTGACGGCCATTCCAACACTTAATCATTCAAGTTTTTTCTTTTTCTGCCATGTCAAACTTAATAGGAAGAGGGCATGGGCTTTTCCAAAAGTCTCAAAAACGGCCTCCCTTCTTGCATGAAACACTTTTGGATCATATAGATGATAAAAGCCTGTTTGCTTATTTTAGCCAGAAGTATTCTTGGCAGGAGGAGGTCGTTTAAAAATAATTTGCACCCATTCAATGAGTGAATGAGCAGGAACAATTTTGCATGAGTGTGTGTGTGAGAGAAAGGTTTCCTAATCGGAAACCATTAAAGATGGTGTTGTGCCATACAGTGGGACATATGCCTACAGTTTTAGACCTACATGCCATAACAACCAATATGTTCTCCTTACTTTAAGTAAGTCTGAAGCACTACATTATAAGATCACTGCTAATGTTTGACTCTTTTTTTTTTTTTACAAGATTTGTGACTAGCACTACTGAAGGAAAGGCACTAATTCTGTAGTCAAAAACAATTTGTAAGATACCAGACCTTCTACATCGCTCGCTGTTTTACCTCGAGGTTCCAGCCAGACCCGACAATATCACTGTCTCAGACTTGCTCTTCTCTGTTGCCTCAGTCACCTCAGTTAAACAATCTGTTTTGTAAATGTTATTTTTTGTGTCTTTTGGTTCTTGTTTTGTATTCTAAAGAAAGACCAAAAATAAAAACAATTATGAGAATCATTGGTATTTCTTATTGTCTCTTTCTTATTGTGTTGGGAATGCCATCTTGTCTTAACTTATTTTATGAATATGCACATCAGCACCCAAGATGCTGTTAGCTTATTTATTTACATTAAACATGTAAATGCCATGAACATCATCATACAAATATCTATGGATTTACCAGTAAAGGGAAGGGTTGTCATAGTCAAATCTCTTGTTGCAAAACTCTACACTTTGTAAGGTAGCGTTGTTGCACAGAGGCACTAACCACTTGTTTAACATACAATTTTGTGCCAGGTAATGAGATGAGGAACATCTGACATACAGATCTAACTAAAATCTCAAGCAGCATTGAGAACATCAGATCTGTCTCACAACGGGTTAATAATGATATTTTCTGTACAGGAGTAAATGCATCCTAATTATGACTTCAGAATGAGAGCAATAAAACACAGGCGCTTTCAAAATCACACATGTGCATGTTATTGTGTTGAAGTATTGTGTCTGCCATCTTTCCCATGTACCCTGAATGCAACAAACAAGGAGGTTAACAAACAGTAGATGTGATATGCGGCAGTTTACAAGTTTACGAGGATTTCGCGAATGCGGCACGCAGCAAAAGTAGGCATTCCCAGCATGCTGTGCGGCGCGCGGATTTGGATTTTGTTGTGAAGTTGTGAAAGCTTTTCGTTCTCGGCTCGGTTTTGGGACTTGTTGATGTAAGTTCTTGTTTATTTTGGTACCTAGCAAGCGACGTATAGAGGAACAGTTAATGCTAACAACTCCCAAATGGGACAACCAGGTAAACATTGAGTTAACGCCTAATTTGACGAAAGTGCAGGTTTTCATCCAGCTAACGTTAGCTATGTTGTGTTGAAGTGGAGTAACGTTAGTCGCTAGCGCTCTGTGTATGAAGAGGACGTCACGACAAACTCCACTCCGTCTCGTTTTAAAAGCAGTGAAAGTTCAGTTATTCAGTATTTCTTCATTTTGGTGTAGCTTAGGTGGGTTGGTCATGTTTTAGGAATCACAACGGGTGAGTGTAACTGTTGATCATCACTGCTGACCATACAGTGCTGCAGTCTTTTTCCATCGCGGAAAGGCTAAGGTAACTCACATACACTTTCCACACACAGCCTAGCACTGTTAACCCAGGTGACAGTAGGTCACAACTCTGCAAAGCGTCATGTGTAAGGAAACAAGGCAGGAAGGATATAAGTCAGTTAGTGCTCATGCTAAACAGATACAGCTGAACTGACAACACTGAGTAAGTTACTGAACCAGGGCTGAGCTTGCAGCATAAGATAACTGTCCATTAAGCTCATGCAGTGAATCAGAAATAGAGTCAGATATACTCAATGAACAGTCTTTTTCCTGCTCACACAGGGTTTCAGCAGGTAGTTGGAGGTGTGGGAGCTGAGCTGTGGCAGTGAGTGGAGGATGAGCAGTCCTGGACCAACAGACCTCTTTGAAGATCTATGGCATCAGCTCAGAGAGTGCCACCAAAATGCACTTCAAGGTACTTACTAATGATGTACAGCATGCTGGCCTGAATAAACTTTCTTCCCACTGGTCATGGACTTTCTGGAATGCCATGGAATATTGAGAGGTCCTTGCTTCCTGCCATTCCTTCTTTCCTAACGTCTGTCCTTCCTTCCATCTCGGTGTGATTTAACCTTTACTCTTTGTTAGGGATGTGAATTTAGATTTTTTTTTTTTGCCTACCAACCCTCGTTAACGGGTTATTAACCGCTAACCGACAAGATTACTAGGCTGGCGGCGTCCTCTGACTCCAGGCTGGGCAGCAGACACCGCTGTCTCATCATCTCTCCCCCGGTAGCGCTACAGCCAGCCTCGTCTTCATTTTTAACCGTTTAACCGATATAACCAGCATTAGTCGGTCAAAGTTACTACTGTCGGTTAACGGTTAACCGGTTAATTATTAACATCCCTACTCCTTGTACTTTGGGCAGACGTGGTTCAGAATACAAAAAATGTTGGGATAGGGGTAACTACACAGTTGACTGTGCATCGCTTACAGCACATCATTTACAGCATCACTGTAAATGATAGATATGCAACATGTATTTATTTTCAATAAGCCTTTGTTTGAGGTTGGGTTCTGGACGTTTGGTTCTGGAGGTGTAGTTACACACCCCTAACATCCAAGCCAAAGTTTCTAATCAGGCACCCGACCCATCCTAGTATAATAGCATAAGGGATGGTTCCATCAGATGCTGCATATTGGTAACCATATGTCAGCTTTAAAGAATCAGACACAAATGCAACCTGCTGTGTTATGAAATGCTACTTTAGTGATTTGTATTTCACACTAAACAACATTGCACGTTTTGCTGGTTTCAGAATTGGAGGCAAAAGTGAGCAAGCTGAAAAAGGAGCGTTGTTTGTGAGTATACTGTGACACTCCTAATGACGATTATAATAATACAATAACTTGCTCAGACTCTGTTCTTAGCAAGTTGCTTTTGAATGGTGAAATTTGCTCTTGTCCCCATTGCCTGACCTGAAGCGTTGTTTGTATTCTACAGAGATGCACAGAGACTAGAGGAGTTTTACAGCCGCAATCAGCAGCTGAAGGAGCAACACAAAACCCTGCAGGACACCATCAGTCTCCTGGAGGAAAGGTAACCTCCTTCAAGACAGGCAACATGTCTTCCTGCCTGTCCCGTTATGTCTTTTCTCATGTGTGTTTACGGAGCTATTAAAGTACCCGTTGCTCCACGTTTATATCCTCTGTCGAAATTAATAGAGGTACTTTGAACTCTACCACACTGTCTGGTACAATTTGCCAGAATAAAGTCGTCCGTGTGCCATTGTTCAGTATATAGTTTCTATTAAAGGAATAGTTCACCCAAAATGTAAAATTCAGTCATTATCTACTCATTCTCATGCCAGTACAAACTCGGGTGAGGGTTTTTTCTTCATACAGCTTACCTGGAGTTCTCCAGGCTCGCTGCTGGAGGAGCCTCTTCCAGTGAATGGGGAGCCGGACGTTCTGCTTCAAAAAGGGCAATAAATGTCAATAAAATGACTCCATAAAGCTTGTGTGGTATAAACCAGGTCTTCTGACGCCTGACGATCGCTCTGAGTCGAAAAAACCAAAATTCAATCCATTATTTCATGAAGATCCGAGTCGATCGCCATTGCATTTACTTCCGCATTACCAAACCTTGTGAAGCCACCGTGGTTGCGCAACGTTTGTGCGTGCGATAGTGCGCGACCTCCATGTCGTGAGGTTTAGTAATGCAGAAGTAAATGCAATGGAGATCGACTTGGATTTTCATGAAATAATGGATCAAATTTCGTTTTTTTCAACTCATAGAGCGATCGTCAGGCGTCAGAAGACTTTGATTATACTACGCAAGCTTTATGGAGTAATTTTATGGACATGTGTTGCCCTTTTTGAAGCAGAACGTCCGGCTCCCCCTCCTCCAGCAGCGAGCCTGCAGATCTCCAGGTAAGTTGTATGAAGAAAAAACACTCAATCGAGTTTGTACTGGCATGAGAATGAGTAGATAATGCCAGGTTTTTATTTTTGGGTGAACTATTCCTTTAAATGACTGTCTGGTTTGAGCCCTGGGCTGCGGTCGAACAGTCAAAAAAAAAAGTCCTATGTCTTTTCCTAACCACTTTTCCTTGACCTCGATGGAAAACGTCCTGAGGTCAAGGAAAGATGTGAAGGAGAATTCATAAGGACTTAGGAAAAGACAAGCGCGGGGCTAAGAGAATCCGACTGCACTTACACTCGGCTATGTAGTTATACGATGGTGGATGTTATTGACGTGGGACTGCCGTGGTGAAACTACAATGTTCTGAAGATGGACTACTAAAAGTGCATCTTAGGTACTTTGCCCCGTGCGTTCTTACCGTGTTGTTCCATGCAGGCTATGTAAACGTGGACAACCCGGTGAAAGATACTACTTCATCACCAAGGTTGGAATTGAACTAAAAAAGGAATATAGGCTACCAGTCACAGAAGTGAAACTGAATGGTTGTCACCTTGAGAATGGTTGCTCACGCTCGCCCTCCTGCCCACTCATATTTATCGACATGAATCCCAATTAGTATGATTGTATGAAACTAATTGTTAAATTCATGCAAGATAGGCATAACATGTTAGGCCCACAAATCTACTACTGTACATATCACCATTCTTAAGTTTCAAACAGGTTGAATTAAAAACATCATCTGGCTAAAAACATCTCATATCCCTTTCTCTTGAAAGACAGCTAGACTTCTGTGTCATGGTTAATATGCTGATTATGATCGGCCGAACGGTGCGTCACTTTAAATACTGCTGCCACAAGGAATTGTGGGACGGCGTTATCTCCTTTCCTTTGGTAAAGGATGGCCCAGTGTATCCTCTGCTAAAGGAGATAAGGAAGGAAGCATCGAGGCACCATTCCTTAGCATTTAGAGAACTGGACCAGCTCTTATCATGGCTGCCACTCAGATACTTCTGGGTCATTTCACTCAGTTAGTTAGTTATTCGACCGCAGCCCCGGTTGTTGGTTTTGTCCTTCCTAGTTGGAGGAGAGCTGTCATCTGCTTGGCTCTCTCTTCTCAGCTGACCAACCGTTCTGTCAGCAAGCTGGGTGTTTTCATGCTGCACTGATTAGTTGATAGGTCTCAGGTCCAAGTGCCAGTTGGCTGCAGCACTTGTGGAGTGGAGAGTACCTCGCTCCAGCTTAAGCCTGGGGAGCTGTCCCTGGTGCTGAAGTGGCCCGGCAGGTAGAGTGGTATCCCAGGTTCACTGTGGCTCTTTCCCCTGGTTTAGTCCGTGAATGTTTGAGGAAGAACATTGCAAAGAACAAACCGTTAGCGAGCAACCAGGCAGATATGAATGTTAAAGATAGATGACATTCCTGACAACAAGGGGAGCAGCTACCACTTTTTTATAGAGCTCCTGGAACAGACTCTTCAATACAAATTTCCTTAAGTAAAGAAAACCTCTTGACTGTGTTTCCAGGCTTCGGGCAGGTGTGTGTGATCGGTGTGCCATCCTGGAGGAGAACGTGAAGAATAACCAGAATCAGAATCTGCGCCTCATCGCGAAGCTCAGTGAGCTCACTCATTATTCTTATTCCATATTCACATGCAACACTGACTAACTGCAGATCCACAACACCGAAGTAACACATTAATGTTGTGCTTATCCACATAGTCTAGATGCTCAAAGCACTTTTAAAATAACGTGTCCCACTTATAAAAGTGGACTTTCTTATCTACAGACACTTTAGGCAGAAGTGCTGCTTGGTGCTCATATCATGTGTGACGCATTTACTTTGGACTCTCAAAAATCAGGAGATGTTGGAAAAGGTTATGTTTCTATGATGTGTGTGTGTTTGCTGTAAGAATGTATGTATGTAAGCGACATTAATCTGCCAGAAATCAGCATGCAGTTTGTGACGTTTCATGCAGTACAAAGAGAAACAGAGAATCCTATTTGAGTAGATTGGTTAGGCCTTTAATTGGCCTTTTATTTTCCGTATTCGGGGACACTGCTTACTTCTGCTTCTCTGATTTCTGCATTTTCCTCTCCAAAATATAACTTTCAACCAACAGCTAACGTTCTCTGCAGTTACATTAGGACCCGCCCTCTGTCGGTCGCAACCCATTCAAGCCAACAGACAAACCGAACCAAGACGCTTCCGCCAGCTATAGTCTGTCAAATTAAGTTGAGCCAGATTTTGCGGCTTAAAATTGTTTCCCTCTTCCATACTGAGAGTAACTCCTAATATTTAGACGGCATTTGTTTCAAAATATTTACTTTGAAAAACTAAGATAAGGGAAAAACAGAAAAATATCTCATAACGTGCGGAAAACACTGGAAAACCACCCACATTCAGGGATTGCAGGCATTAAACAAAAACTCAGATCATGCTGGATTTGTCCTTTTTAATGTTATTTAAAAACAAAATCTATCCTGTGATTTGTCATTTGCTCTGCAGAGAATGAAAACAACTGCCTTGAGGATGAAAACAGAAAGCTACATGCTGAGCTGGAGAAACTGAAGATGTCTCGGTGAGTTCCGTCCTCAGCTGTTGCATGGAGTTACAGTTATGGCGTTGTCATACATGTCATGCGGTCTGTCTGTTTCATCATGCCGCTGAGCTGTTAGAAGTGCCGTTTAGAAAATCAGTCGAGCTGTGGGAGAATTACGGCGAGGTGTTGTTTTCCAAACTAAGTGTCGCTGTTGTTGTTTTTAGCAGCTCAGAGCGGCAGCAGATCTCCTCCCCGGAACAAGAGGAGGGCGTCATCCCAGACTCACCCGTCCTGTCGAGCTCGCTGCCCATGGCAAACAAGCTGAAGAGACGCAAAAATAACAACCAAGCCAAGCACGTTCGCTACGCCGAGACGCCTCTACTGCAGTCTCGCAGCTCGCTCTTCGACGGTCAGTCTTGTGTAAAACGCAGACAACCACCAGGCTTCTTCATGTCCACCTCTGACCTTGCTAAGGCGGCTGCATGAAGGCGCTGACCATTGAATTGTGTTGTCCTTTGGTAGAGCTGAATAAGGAGCCTCTTGAGACTGTGAAGAACCATGGGAGAGCAGATGTACTCGTACCGAACACGTGCGAGATGGACACATCCCAAACTTCAAGTATGGCTTCACAGTACTCCCATCATATTTACATTATTGTGAATTCCTTTCAAGCCGCAGTTTTACATTTATATTTGAAAGCAGCGCTCCGTTAGATCTTTTCCTTTCTCGTCTCTTTGGTCTCCTTTGGTATAAAGCATGACAGACCGGCCAGGTTGGTAAACCTTAATGTGTAAAGGTATTAGAGGTTAGATTCTCTGCCCGAACCCGAGACCGTCCTTTGCGAGAGGAAGCAGTTATTCAGTAAGATCCCGCACGTAATTCTGAACAGATTTTTGTCATTCAAACAACTCGGAATTAGTTTACTTATAAACAGCCAACGCACCAAGAAGATTTCGGTTTTAAACCGGGCTCTGGCCCGTAAATGTAGCCACTGGGACGGGCCCGTGCCGGGCTCAGACAGAACGTGCACGGGCTCGGATAGGGTCGGGCTTGTTTTTTTGGGCCCGATCTAAGCTCTAAAAGGTATCATGTGACAGTTGGTTGAACACTTGTCCTTCTGTCTCATTTCAGAAGATGTGCATCAGAAGGAAGAGCTGGTAGCAGAAACCTGTGCTCTCGAACTTCCTTACAGGCCGGTGAGCTCTAGTTACTTTCACATCAAGTCATGAAGAGATAACTGGGTCCGTTTCTGAATTCTCTCCATGGTTTCAAAAGAAAAGATCACCTCTCAAACAAAAGTCAGTTGTACCAACAAATGCAGTTGGTTTCTACAAGACCATCATGTCTAAGGATTCATGTAAATCTCCCCTGTCTGGACTCGAAACCTGGCTGTTCTGTTGCAGAGCCAGCAGCGTTTCACAGTCTGGTCAGACCTGCTCCAACATGGCTGCTAAGTGAAACAGTAAAGGATTTACTGTTATTTAGTTATTGATAATAAAAAGTACATTTCCTGTGACTCATGGATTAACATGATGCATTATGATTTGACAGTGAGCAATATTAAATTGACATCTGCTTCATAAAAAGCAATTTAGAGGAAAATCGCAAGAATGTCTGTTATCTTTAATTTGTTTTGCTGTCTTCTTGAAATGGTGACAGGAATTTTTGGTGTGCAATGAATAATATTATCTGAACACAGGCATTCAAACTTGTTTTTTCCATCCTCAGAATACAGAGACGGCTCCAGGCCTGCAGAGCAGCTCAAAATCTCCCAAGAAGTGTGAGGTTCGTTTAAGGTAGGATGACAACAATCCGTCCGCACTCATGACTATCATGACATTTCATTAAAATCGTACCTTGGTTGTTTCAATCTCTCCGTATGTGGAAAATGTATTAGGGACTCTAAAGTCACATCATAGTCGAACATTGAACAGAACGTGCCACATCCAAATAGTTATATTGTTCATTCACAATATTGAAAGAAGGGCAACTCACCCAGTGTTTGAATTCAAACTTGTTCCATTTCTACAAAAATCAAAGGATGCTCATCTGATCTACACTGACTGAGTTGTCGTTTTTACCAGTTGTATATCACTTCTTGAGAGAAATATTAAAGCAATGACTATTCTAGAAATAAAACACATCCATATTTACGGCCCTACTTACAGGCCTCAGCAGTCCTCCTCCTCCTCCTCCTCCGCTTTGATCCACCATCCAGACCCGAACAGAGACTGGTCCCCGTCTCTTCTCCCCCGCGCCAAACGGGTTTCAGGCAATGGCTGCTTTCACATGGCGAAACGGAAGAACAGATCGGAAGAGCACACGTCTGAA
>OMOV01116729.1:3258-16514 GCA_900312565.1 Beryx splendens
CTTCTGTTAACCGCATGCCTGGTCACTCTCGGACCCCTAACTCCCCCCACCTCTCCATGCAGCCATAGGGTTCACGGCCCTGCCTCCTCCATCTGCAGCCGCCCTGGCCCGGGGCTTAGCCTGAGGCTTGGGAATGTCCAGCATGTCAGCCTGACACCACCAAAACAGCTTAGAAACCACCTGACCTCCCAAGAGGCAAAACACTCCGCACTAAGTTTGGATCGCTTCTGCTTGTCGTCACTATAACATTTAGGCTAAATCACGCCTTGCTTCCGTAACGTGATGTATTTCTGGTTGAAACGGGATGATAGGACGGGAAATAAAGCGGGGAGGGACTGTTCAAAAGTGGGTTGGGTTGGACCAGAACACACGTGAACAGTTAAACTGTTTGTGCATAATGTTGAGCTGTCATATATTTTGGATTCTTCAATAATGAATACAGTCGAGCCGACAGGATGCAACCATGAAAAGAAAAGCAGGTTTTTTAGGCGTTAACAGCACCATACCATGGAGCCACTGTCACTTTGAAAGTCCTGAAGTTGCAGGTTTTATAATATGGGACGGGCGAAACGGGAAATTGTTCTAAATCTGTGATGGTACTACTGGTTGGATTTTTCATGTAAGCCTACTGGTGCAGCATGAAGTAACCACTAATGGTCCAGCATGTAAAAGTAATGGGATTTTGAAAAAATGTTGTGCATTTATTGTTAAATAGGGGTCTGTTATGATATGAAGAATTAGCTAACAAGGTGAAAAGTCCATTTTTATTTCAATTTGACTTTAAGTTAATAAGAAAAAAAAAGTATTGAGTGGTACACTTGCACAACAGTATTTGTGTGTGTATGTATGTGTGTGTGTGTGTGTGGGGGGTGTCAAGGTTTTCAAAGCGAGCCACTACCGAACAATCAATCAGCCTTTATTGACAAGGCTGTCCTGTAAATGGGCGACAGTGTAGGTCACACGCAGAGCCCTCGCTGCCAGCTGCAGCATCCGCTGTATTGCTGTCAGACACTGGAGGCGCTGACTGAAGTGACAAATGACTACACCATTGACCATGTTCTGCAAGGGCCCTCGGCGATCAACGGTGCTGAAAGAAGTGTATGTGCGCGCGTGCGTGTGGGTGTGAGAGACAGAAAGAGGGAGAGAAAGAAAAGCATATTATATTCACAGCCAATCATGTTTTCTGTCCATTTGGGCCATTTTGTAGACCTGCTATGTGCATGCCTACTGCATATCATCTGCTAAAGCTTGCGAGCACACACTGGCTAGCAAGGCTAAGTGCCTTGCTCAAGGGTTCTGAGGCAGCGGAGAGCATTAACCATTCATTTTCCCCAGCCAGTTTGGTAGTCGCCACTTGTAGCAGTGCACAAAAAGAAGCACGCAGCAGTACGAAGACACAAACAATATCACATTTAATATTCTATACCAAGCAGCAGTTGCTGTCAGCGTCGTGTGTAACAGGGATTTTTTTCCCCTGACAGGCAGAGCTTTGCTCCCGGAGCTTGCCACTGCGCAGCCAGCCCTGCTGATGAAAGCCCGGGGCAGATAACGCCACAAAGGGAGGCTTCAACTTCAGAGCGCTGCCTGGCCTTAACTTTCCCCGGGGCCTGGATAAGGAGAACTCTGTCATTTGCAACAATGCTACTGTAAAGCGAGCTCGCTTGTCGCCTGACTTGAAATCTGCGTAGATAAGAAAACTCTGAAAGGAGAAAAAAAAAACAACAGAAAGCCCCTGAACCCACACAGGAAGACAAGCAGGCTGCGTTTAAGAGATTAGCACATGTTGTACCGCGGTTTGAATCCACTTAGCTTCAAATTGTCCCCGACCCGACTGCTGGAGGGGTCGCGCGCTGTGGTCGGCCACTGAACCCGATCCCGCGGTTATCACAGAGAAACTGCACTCGGGCTCGGGGTAATGACAACATCGCCGACGGCAAGCGGCTGCGGCGCCGTTATCTCGGCTCGACTTCGCGGCTGAAACAAGCGCACTCACCGAATCACTCAAGAAATAAGCCTACGCACACACATGGAGGAAGGGAACACACGCAAACACACACTACACAATTTGAAAGTGCAGGGGATCTGAAAGCCAGAGAGAAAACAAATCAGCGGATTCGATCTCCCCCGCCGCTGCTAGGGCCATACTCACTTGTCTTGTTGCACTTGACTTTGGAGAGGAGTTTGTGCGCCAAGAGAAGATCTCCGTTCTTCACGGCCACCAGCAGGTCCTGCTCCTTCCCCATTATTACAGCCTTGACCACACACACACGCTACTCACAGTGGTCAGCCACAGACCAAGCGGTTTGTTTTTGTCCTTTCAAAGCTCCTTCAGGCAGAGATTTTCCTCATACTGAGAGTGTATTCCCTGTACGTACGTAAGTCTCTAGAAACATCTGATTATTTTGTCTGAGCAAGACGCAGTGATGAATTCAGAGTTAGGACAACATCTACATGTGTCAGTCAGTTAACACGTAGTTATCGTGTCCCAATCGTGACACGACATCGGCGGACACGGGACTCGGCACCATCTAGAGAGGGGGAGTCTTGGGTAGACCGGTCCGTGAAGTCTTCTTCCCCTTGTTGTCAGAGTTCGGATCCATTTCCCGGGATGGACGCCTGGCTGTTTGATGATGACGAAGGCCTAGGTCTGGCGTCGGGGCAGGCCTGGTTGAGGTTTAGATGCCTGCGGGGCTGAGTGTGCGCTCGTAGTCCGTCTCAGCCAAGCTGGAGGCTGCAGCAGCCCAACCTGCCATAACAGCGCAGAGAGGGAATGCTAGAGAGACAGAGAGAGGGAGAGAGAGATGTCACTTTGTAGCATTTCCATTTCTGTGACACTGCGAGTTGGCATATTTTTCACCCTATTATACTACAGCCGTATAATTCTGGGGCTTTGAAAATGTAGGGCCCTCCAATAGGCCCGTGTTAATTCCCCTACGCCACAGCATGAAGTCAAAGTGAGTTAATGTTGATAATTCCATTAATAAGAGTACAACAATGCTGTTTTTTATGATGCACATACAGGTTGGGCATGTGTTTTTCAATTGACCCAACTTTTGCTTGCTTACTCTAATACAGGAAGCCCAGTCCCTTAGGGAATGCGAACCTAATCTGTTGCTCTTTCCATACAGGAATAAGGGTCTCGGTCCATCCGTAGCGTTCCCGTAACTTTAAGGAAGCATCTTTTCAGGCAAGCGGCGTCTGGCTTTGTGCCAGCTTAAGTCTTCGGAAAAAAACAGCAGCAGTTCCTTATTTTTCTCTCCAAGAAGGAAGGCGAGGCAGTGCTGCTGACCGCGGCTTCAAAACCAATTTGCCTGAAATCCCTATCGCTTGGGACGCCGAGTGCAGAAACAGCACTACAGGGACACAACATAACCAGGAGAAATGTTCTCAAGCAGGGGGGGTAAAGACAGTCCCCCTGGGTTTGTCTTGTTTCTACCACTGAGGCACACGCAACATCAAACACGCTGTTCCGGCGAGCCAGGCAGCCCCCCAATTAAAACAGGAGCTGATTCTGGGCGCAAAACAAAACCACAATTAGGAGTCCCGACGAAAGCTCAGAGGCAGTCTGAGGGGCTACAGAGCACCAGACTCTACCTGGTCTCTGAATCACTCGCTGCTATGAAAGCGATGGAGGAATTAAGCAGCATAGAGAAGTGAGATTGAGGGGGGAAAGTCAGCAGATTTTTTATTTGTAGACCTAACAAGCACCAGGACAGTGAGACACGGTCTGTGTCTGACAGGCTCTGGGCTGTATGGCAGAATATTCTCCTTGTCATCCCCACAGACATGAAAAGCCCACTCAAGTTAGGGACTTTAAGGACACGTTTTCTATTTCAGCAGCAAGCTATTTTATTCCATCCCATTCCCTTTCCTTTGGTAGAGCGTGAATTCATATCTGGGGCCTAGGCTCCGCTTTGCATGTCAAGAACAAATGTAGCCCAACTTGCCGCCAGTGAGAAACATTAGTTCAGCTATTCCTCCTCACTAACAGGGGATCCTGCAGCAGCGTAGCCCAGCAGCAGATGCCAATGTCTTTCCAGTGACACATGATCTAAAACTAGCTAGGCACCTTGCCAGGCAGTAAACAACTGCATAGCACTTCCCTGACATGAGCCAGAATGTAAACAAGCAGTCCAGAAAGGGTGTTAACACTAGCCACAGAGACTGAGCAGTGAGCCGGAATCTCAATGGCTTCAGTAGTAGTCAACCGGGCGGGCAGGGGTCCTGTAGGTACACAAGTCTGCTCCATGGACAGACAGGTGTCCCTCATGCTATCAGAAGAAAGCCTACATCTAAATTCAGACTTGAGTAAATACCACACCTAAAAATAAAGCACGTTAACAAGTCCTTCAATCTCATATTCAGCCTCCAAATCTTATTTTTCTTTCAGAAAGTTATGCCAAAATCCTCCCAGCGGCTTTCAAACAAGATCTCACTGGTTTTCAAAGCAGTTTCACTTGTTTCAGGAGTTTTCTAAACACAAGAGAGAGTCAGTATCTTGAAACTGGGCAAATTAAGGAAAATATCACTCCGCTCGTATCAAGAAAATAACACTTAATTCAAGAAAAATCTGAACACAAGACGATTTGCGACGAAAACAAGTGGATTTATCTACCCAACTGGCATTTTCACTTGTGTTTTCAGAATTTGAAACACTCAGTAACTAATTAAAAGACGAGATGAACATATTTACAAGGCACCTATCCTCCGGCCCGTTATGTTCCGCTGTCCTGCACGGAGACCTGCTCGCCAAAGTCCACTCAGGACTGTGGACATTTAATGCTGCCTTAGTTATTAGCAAAAGTCCACCCCATTACAACACGACTTAAGACATTTTACAGACCATCACTGTCCACTTGTAAATTCGGCATCAATCTGATCCACCCAGCAGCACGTTATTTCAATAACATTTCAACTTTTATAATTGGTACACCTGTTATTCCCCCAAGCTTCTTCCAACAAAACACAGCGTGGACGGCGGTGAGGTGCTGCTTGGGGCATTATAGATGTGCCGAATTTACCAGAAGAGGCTAACGATTCGTATAAGCTTATAATAAGTCATGTTCTACCGGGTGTGCACGTTTGTTTACCAAGGGAAGAGTAAATGACGGGTTTTTGACCGGAGTTTGGCGTCACCTTCCCGCCACACAATGTAACGAAGGTGTCGGAGCTGAGGGAATCCCTCGGCACACAAACTCAGCTGACAGCTCCAACTGAGGAGAAACTGTTTGAAGAAGAAAAGGTTAGCAGTGCCAGGTTGCCTCTTTGAACACATCCTTACAAAGTTTGTCAAGAGCTGTTGTCCTATTCTCGTTTAAATCCTCCTGAAGTCGTCTTTCCTGTTGAACTTGCCTGTCTCAGCTGTCAAGGTGTTCCGCCTGCCACTCATGCAAAGTCTCAAACACACGCGTTTATCCGTCTGTAACGTTATCCAGATAATATGATAAGTTCGTCTAAGTTTGCTCTTTATGAACAAGTTTACAGAGAGAGAGATGCAGTCTCACCTGTTGTAGACACTGTTGGTGAAGGCGGTGACAGATGCACGTTTGGTAGCTGTGGGAAATCTGCAGGCAGCGCCGACACCGAAGGGACTGACCCGTGTCAAGTCAAACACAATCAACAACACGTCCGGTCATTCCTTTCAAAATAAAACCCTTGATGAAAGCGTTCTAGTGTGAAAATGAAAAAATTGAGGAACCTGTAGGCTTGTGAATAAAACAACTGGTATCAGTGCTCCTGCTTGAGGCACATGGGATGGTATCATCTTTTAAATCAGTTCTCAAAACCCACTTTTGTAGACTTGCTCTATCTAATGGACATAATTTTGTTTTTGTCCTCTCGTTTGTGGTTCACCTTCATGTTTCCTGCTTTTGCTTTTTCTTACATTTATTTTATTGCTTTTGCTGTCAATTTCATGTTTTGTTTTTTGTTTTGCTGTTTTGAAAAGTGCTACACAAATAGAGAAAAGAAGAAAAATGCAATTTTTTTCTCCAAAAAAGCACTTTGCACAGCATGCATTCATATATATCATACAAATCATATACTGCTAAGCATTTAGATTTGTGTTTTTGTAGATCTGCACAGGCCAGTTACTTATCCACGCGTTTATTTTGAAGGAGAATTGACTAACTTCCGGTAAAAGCGTGTTTAACTCTGACTAACTTGAGACTAGTTTCAGGTGGCGGGGGAAGCAGCAAACCGACAACTGATTTAGCAAAGAATTGACAGATTGTACTCAGTGTTTTAACTCGGCTTCCGCGAACAACAAACACACTGAGTGCCACTAACGATGCAAAAATGCGCTCGTTTCCTTCGCTATAGCATCTATGGCTGTCAAGCTAGCCAGAATAAACACTAGAACTTCCGATCGCACATTTCAAAATAAGGCCCTTATTAGTTTCATATTCTGTTTGAAGTATTTTCATGTGAATCTGAGGTATCCATTTGTAAAAGCTGAATGGAAACAGCAACAGGAGTTGGAAAAGTTCTTTGTTGATGAGAAATTATGCAACAAACAGTGATGGAAAAGCATTTGTTGAATACATAACATAGAGGTCTAGTTCAGTCTCATTGAGAAGTGGCTTTGGATGTTCTGAAATGTTCTTTCTTTGTTTAACTCAGAATAAAATATGACCAATATTATCTGACAAGAATGATAACAACTTTATCAATATTAATAAATTATTAAAACATTCTTTCCATTTTTCTCATGGATTTTATTCTTTTTTTTTATTTAGCCTTTGACATAGTTATAGGCTACACTCATGAAGCCTATTTTTCACTTCAACCCCGCTGGAGGAAACCTTCACAAATCATAATTTATTAAACAGGCTGCAACATTTGGTTCATTCTGGCTGTTGTTCTATATCCTTTAGAAATAAATTTGCAACTGCTGTGAAATTTTCTTTTCTTTTTTTTAGATTGTAAACATCCAAGTTTAATGGCATGTTTTTGTGTTTCTTATCAAATATTAAATTTTAACCTGTTGACCAGGAATACCACGTCATATATTATAACCCCATATAATCTTTTTAGTTTCTATTTTACAGCTACAGTTTCACTGCATATTTAATGTAGTAATGATTCCACTAAGTGTTTTGATATGACTGTCTTGCTGTTTAGAATCAAATTCTGCGCTTTTATTTTGAAGGAGACATCACCCAATTTCCGTTCTTCTCCTTGCTAACACAGCTAACTTGACGAACTGGAAAGAGTTTGACAGCTCCAACTGGCATCATAACCCGGTTCTCGCAGTCCAAATTCCCAGCAGTGTAAATAATTCAAATAGAAATTAATTAGTAATTGCTAATTACATCCAAACAGCAGGCTAGGCTTGTTGACGTGTTAGGTTCTCAAATATGTTCATATTATAGATCCCCATAGACACACGTTCAACCGTGGACCCCTGTTTGGGATAATTTCTAATAAATTAAAATATACAGAAATTAAAGTATTCCTAATTTCGCTGCATGGGGCCCGCTGGAGGTCCCCGGACCCCACCTGAAACACCATGGAGACAGAGCGGTGGCTTACTGGCGACACCTGCTGGTTGGAACTGGTATTAGTCAACAGGGAGGAGGGTTTTATTACAAAGCAAATTGAAGGCATTTATATAGAAACACATAGACAATGGCGAGTTTAAAGTGTTCTCATTTAAAGTGACACTATATCAAATAGCCTACATAGATAATATTCAGCTGTTTATAGGCCTACGTGTGAAAAGAATCCAACGACCGCCACAGAGCCCAACTTTTCAAAACTTTTAATCTGGATCAGAATTATAGAGATTTTCTAATCCCCCCACATTTTTTGGAAATCCACGATCAGACTGATCTTGCTCATTTTGAGTCAGTTTAAAAAAAACTTGTCAGGTAGGATCATTCTGATCCAGATACCTCAAGATGAAGATTACAGAATCCAGACTTGCAGTCTAAATATACCTCTGTCTCGTCTTCACCACATGTTGTTAGGCCAGAAGACAGCTGGGATAGGAAAAAGCCTTTGAGTTTTGAAAAATGCAGAAACAGCTTGATTAAAGGTAGGACTGGATTTTTGAATCCCAATCTGGATGATGTGAATCTCATTTATCTGTTCTGAAAAACCCAACTTTCTGATTTTAACCCACTCCATTTACTGACATCCTATGAGAAAAGCTTTGAAAAACTGGACCCAGGTTTCTCAGTGATTAGCAATGTTAGTTCTACTCAGCATCACTCCGCAAATATTGTCATACACACTCAGAGTGGAAATCTCTCAGGAGCACGGATGTGACACCAATTCCTAAACCTATAGGCCTACATTCTCTTGACGTTTGACAAAATGATTGCGATTGTCCGTCTTTTTGCCTTGTGAAGCTTTCGAAGATGCTTCAAAGCGTTGGAAGGAAGACATCTTGAGCTCCATGGTGAAACTTCATATTTGGGTTCATGGAGGAGCATCAGACAGCATTACGTTCTGCAGCTCTTCTACCATGTCCTTGTTTATCATGAGGTTTCGTTTCTCCCGTTAGTCCCTTCTGAAACACCCGAACCGTGACAAGCACAACAGTAAAACTTGAGCAGCACTTTTTTTTTCAGTCACAAAGTTTTACAGTGACAGTGGGGAAAAAGAAAAATTGAATGCATCTTATTCTGGGCAATAGTTCCACTCTTTTCCGGGGACATGGATGTGAGAATCTATATCTTGTCATTCATATTATTTCAGTCCACCATCGACCAGAAGACACATTTTATGGGTCATCAAAGTGGACCAAATGGAAGCACAAAGCAGAGGCTGCAGTCGTGGCAAACCGCATGCCCATCAAGACAGGCAGTTCAACAACAAGGAATGGGCGTCTGACGTCTTGCAGAAGCTGTTTTTCTCCAGCACAGAGCCAGAACAGACACGTTTGAGGGAACGCCACCTTAGAAAAGGTCTCAGCAAATCACTTTTAGAATGAAAGTGCATAGTGGGAGGGTCATAGAGCTCCTTTCCTAAGAGCAGCAACTTCAATATCTGTTTGCTTTTGAGTTCAGAGCTTTTCTGGAAGAGAAAGTGAGAGTCTTTTGCAGTCAAACCCAAACAGTTGCAGTATGTTGTATTGTCATGTAAGGATCAGTGTGGTGTTATGTCTTTTAATTTATTATATTGTTACATTTATATATCTATATATATATTTAGCTGCTGCAAATCAACTGCCCTCCAACAAAATAAAAGCTTAACTGAACCAAACCAAATTTTAATTCAATGAACTGAACATTGTGTAACTCTTAAAGGGATATGAAGAATCAAAAATAATTACTGTTCGACTGTTTGGCTTGTCTGCACACTCAGACACAATCACCTACCGATTTACCATCAAACATAACTGAACTGAAGGGAAAATAGCAGAATAGTTCAAGGATAATCTGCTTTGCATTGTGCTCTTCTTCCCACTCCGATTACGTTTCAGAAATCTGTTCTGACATGAAATAGTAGATATTCCAGGACTGTACTGATATATCTACTCAAGGAAATCTCCAGAGGAGTCCTTAAAGGCATTCAAGAGCTTAGGTTGTCCCCAAAAAAACAAAATTCATGAAAACTTTCATTTCCAAATATGTAAAATCAAGTCTAAAAGATTGTGATCTCCTCACATCCTTGGACAAAATTCAATCGGGTGTATGTGGGAGCTCTTGGTGTGGAACATGTTCTGTTTGTTTGATAGAAAAAGGGTTATTGGTATAGTACTGCTTCATAACATGAGGTAGTTGATAAAAATAAATCAGGGTATTCTAGAGACATGAGCAGTAGTGGTACATGGAGACCCAAAGCATTATAAATATTCAGTATCGTAGTTTAATTTGGCTCTGCAATAGTGCTGGACCTACTTTCTCATCCTCAGGGACGAGGCGTTCATCTCTTCACCAAGTGTTCCCTCCTTTTGCTGATGGCTGGAAAAAACCCTTGAGATATTTGTCGTGGAGCGGGTTGGAACTGCAGTCCGGTTCATTCAGGTTGGGATCCCTCAGGTTAAACCACATGCATGTCTCATGTAGTGCACAACCATGACCATTTTTTAAAAAGTGCTCCCCAATGTTGAAATATATCTATGGGAACCTCAGATCAACAGATTTGGTAGCCACTGCCCATATTGAAATACATGATACCAATGCAGGGAACTACCTTTTAGGTGTGGTACACCTCCCTCAAACAGACACATATGTACGACCGTAAATCAAAAGGCAAATGATAGCTTCTACAACATATGTGCATCGGCAGCCTACTTTATTGACACTGCAAAGCATTTGTTTCCTTAGCAATCAGAAGAAAATCTACATTGACGATGAAAGAATTGCTCAAATTTAGTGGGATTTCCTCACATGTGCTTTCACAAGCTCTGGCCGGCTGAAGGCCATTTCACAGACGGAACATTTATGGGGTTTCTCCCCCGTGTGGGTCATCTGGTGTCTTTTCAAAATCCCTGCGCTTTTGAAGTTTTTGTCACAGGTAGGGCACTTGTACGGCTTTTCCCCCGTGTGCATCCTCATGTGTGCAGTGAGGTAATACGACTGGACGAACCCCTTCCCGCACTCCTGACACTTGAACGGCCTCTCCCCGGTGTGATAGCGAGTGTGTATTTTCAGCTCCGACGCCGACCTGAACCGGTTGCCGCACTCGCTGCAGGAGTACGGCCGTTCCTGCGTGTGGGTCAGATCGTGTCTTGTCAGCGAGCTCGCGCTTCGGAACAATTTGCCGCAGTGCGCGCACGGGTAGCGCACGCCCGTGTGGAGTTTAGCCACGTGCAGTTCCAAGCTTCTTTTCAGCGCGTAAGCTTTCCCACAGTGTTCGCAGCAAAAGCGCTTCTCCTCGGCGCTGCTGTGACAACAAAGCCGGTGTATTTTCAGCGCCGCGTTGGACTTGCAGCCCTTTCCGCAGTCCCAGCAGAGGAACGGAGCCTCTTTTGTGTGGGTTCTGTCGTGGAGCTTCAGGGCAGACGCATAGCTGAACGCTTTGGGACACTTGGGGCATTTAAATGGGAGGTCGCCGGTGTGAAACCTCTCGTGCCGGATCAGACCTCGCAAGTCCGTGTAACTCCGTTCGCAAAAAGCGCAAGGGAAAGGGCCGCTGAAGCTGTGTGCAGCCACGTAGTGCTGGTTGAGGTCTATAAAGCCCTTGAAGCTCTCATCACACATTGTGCACGGACGAGGCTTGTGTCTCAGATTGTGAGTTTTAAGTCTTGCCATGTCTGGGAATGACCGATTGCATTCTGCACAGTACAGTGGATGGTCGGCCAGTTTGTGTTTTCCAAGAGTCTTTGTGGACTTGAAACGTTTCCTACATTCACCTTGCTTTACGCTTTTCCCATGAACACCATCAGACTCTCCACCATTAGTTTGCTTTACCTTGCAGGCCGTTCCCATGTGCCTCTTCAAACCTTTTTTGAACTTGAACTTTAGCTCACAGTTAGGACAGGAATGGGATTCATCTGAGCGTGAGCGCATGTGACGTTTTATGGTTCCTGTTACCGCCGCTTCACAAAGGTGATGCACGTTTGAGCCGCCCGTTTCATTTGTCTCTGTGTTTTCTGGTATGTGAGGGTTCTCCTGTGAACACTGATTACTGGCCTCTGGTGTGGTGTCAACAAGCTCATCTAGACTTGTATTTGTGCTTTTTCTATCAGAAGATCTCTGGATTAATTTGCTCATCGTCTCTTGGCCTTCAACATCATCACCGTGCACTGAGGAACCCTCATATCTGTCTGAATGCCTCTTCAAACTTGCAATGCTCTTGTAACTTTTGTTGCACACAGTACAATGATGAGGGCGCTCTTCTGAGTGCATCTCCATATGTCGTTCCAGGAGAGAGGGGAAAGCAAGGCTCTTGCCACAAACTGTACATTCCTGAGGTCCCTTGCAAGTTTCCCCGTGAGTTTTCCTGACAGCAACCTCTGATTCCTCTCTTTCGCCTGCATTTTCCTGGTGTATTGCTGCATTACTGTCACTCTCCACAACTGATTGGTTCTGCTGTTCTGTGTCTGCCACCTGGACTGCGCTGCTGAATGGCTGGGGATCACTTTGCTCGGTGGATGGAGGAACTCCCTCTCCAGAAGCTGCGCCCACTTGTTGCGGATTCATCACACATGCCTTTTCATGCGTCCTAAAATGTTGTGCACATTGGAAAGTACTGTCACAGTTACTGCAATGATAGGGTCCAATGACAGCAGCCACAGTATGGCTCTTAACGTGAATACTCCTCTCCGAAGGTTGGTCCGAAACTTCACACTGGTTAGGGTCTTGAGTGTCTTTTTCCTCGGGTGTCTTGGATGACATCGTCCTAGGTTGCGGCACAGTGATTCGACACACGTTTAACTCGTGTCTCTTCAGGTCGTACTGGAACTGAAAGAGTTTCTTGCACTGCGAGCACTGGAACGGCCGCTCCCCTGTGTGGCTCCTCTGATGCCGCCTCATATCTGCCGCGCGACTGTACGTTTTACCACATGTGGGACAAGTCTTGCTTGTTGACGAACCTCGGGGTCCGCTTTTGGACTGCTCGTTTTTGGATGTTATCATTAAAAATGTTTTCATCTTCAGGCCCCGGTTTTGTCTGACCGGTCTTGGGGACGCAATCGCGATTGGCTCAAGCCTTAGCACTTGCACGGCTGGTGTATAAAGTATGGGTGACAGTATCACATCAGTCACACCGATGTTCTTCATTTGTTCATCAGTTAGTGTGCTGTCACTGGCCTCCTCGCTCTCCTTTTTAATGCACTTTTCAATCACAGGAAAGCTTTCTACATCATCAGCTGCGTTAGCTGTGGTTCTGTCTGAGAGTTGAACCTGCCCATCCTCTCCTGTAGCCATCACTGAGTTAACATCCCCGACAGAGGGCTTGTTGTTCTCTGTGGGTCCAATCTCCTCAGCAGGTATTTCAACATTACAACCAACTTGAACCTCAACGGCACAAGAGCCTAAACCCATGTTATGTCCATGTAAAGACACAACATGTGGTATAGTGCAAGGAAACCCGTCCTCGACTCCTTCATCAATATTAACAAAGGACTGGTTCTCAGCACAACTGCTGTCTGTCTCTCTCCTCTTCTGTCTTTCTTCGCTCTCTGCGCTTGAAATGCTTGAATCTTCTGTGCCTTTTTTCAGCATTGCAGTCTCCACTATCAACTCTTTGCTAAATGAATCCATGTAATCAGTTAACACATTTGCTTCCAGTACCGTCTCTCCTTGATATGTCATGACAGATCAAGGAGAGACGGTACTGGAAGCAAATGTGAAAACTGATTA
>OMOV01117075.1:7887-22915 GCA_900312565.1 Beryx splendens
AGTGCGCACTTTTCACACGGTAGCTGGCTCGTGCCACGTTACGCCCGTCTCTTCGCTGTTCCATTTTGTGCGTTGGGTAATGTAATTTACTCTGGAGACCCCAGAATATGCACACATATGGTGGCTATTAATGCTCCTCACTCCCTTTCAGCTGCAGCCCTCTTCCCAACAGTATGGTCTCTTCCCGCCTGTCTGTTTTGGGTCCTCTTCACTCCTCAAGCTGTTTGCCTTTTACCTCTGTCACGCCAACCAGGATTCACACAGCAGCATGAACTGCGGTGTGTGGAAGAAAGGCCAGGTTCTGTTAATACTTGGCTAAGTTTACATGTTCATTCACACTTGATTATAGGGGAAGCCCTTGGTTCTGAATGGTTTCAGTATGTCAGAGGGGCACAAAGGGGGGCGGCCTATCCCTTCAACAGGAGATGCACAATGGAAATCCAATATTTAACAACAACATAGTAAAATTAGTTCCAACATTTAACTGACCTTTGTTCAGTAACTTTTCGTACTGGCAAAATAGAAAGAGCAGACCAACCTAGTGTGCATCTGAATTTTGGGAAAATTCTTGCAACTTTACAAATTCATCTAGGTACTGTGTGTTGATGGACACACTGGTTTATGAATGCATTATACCTTGATGATAGTATTATAAGTTTATTTTTTATGTGATATGACTTCATATGTTTGAAATTCAGCATTAAACATGGTGCAACATATTCAGCGACAAATTCTGATTCTGTTCAGGTTTTTCGGAAGGCCTCTGAATTGGTGGCAGGTGTATGCTTCATTCTGTGAACAATGTACCCAAGCCACTCAGAAAATTTATGGTAAAATATCCTTTTACATTCCTTGGTATTGGAAATGGATGCTCAATAGTCTGCCTGTGCAAAGTATTATGGAAGTAAAAAGGCATGCAGGTGTAGTCTATTTTTACCTGCATAAGCCTTTATAGATTAACATAGTTTACCTGTCCCTGCTCAGCTTTTGGTACACTATCCTCTAACTCTGAAATTAACCGGATTCCACTCACTTAATCCCCTACTTTTTATATAAATGCATACTGCATTATCTGACTTAATGTCTGAGACGCTTCCAAACAATTTTCCTAAAAAACTTCTTCGAATTGATATGAAAACATTTCCACGAAATGATGGCTTCTTTATTGTTGTCATAGGGGATATTTTCAGCTTGCAGTGTAATTTTTCCGGGTTTTGGAGGACACAAACCACCTATAAACACATCCTATGCAATCTCAATTATGTCTGTTTTTTTCACAATTCCCACACTTTTGATTTCCACTTAAAAAGGAGAGTGATATATCCCTATGATTGGAAATGTTCAATGCACTTCTGGAAGTGGGTGCACTGTCCTGTGCAGATAAGGTTGCGAATGCAAGATCTGTCCCTCTGAAATAGAAGCCTGACAAACACTGCTGTCTCTCCCAGACGCAGTGGGAGAGGAGTGTGCTCGGATGGAAGCCTTTGAGACCAGCCTTTTTAATATCTGCGCCGCTGTAACATCAGTAAGGTGACATTTCGGTAGCACCATCAAGATCCAACAGTGGCCATGCTGCTTCGACAATCAATTATCCATGCATAGCATCCCACCAGTGTGTGCGACATGAATCAGCCCTGGACCAGGCTTCTCCTCTGCCTTGATTCCCAAGAAAAGAGGGACCTTTCATTCGACCCTTAAGAAAGAAAGAAATGCTCTGTGTGCTGATAAGGGAGGGAAGAGAGGAAACTTATGAAAAACAGGCAAATCAGAGTTGATATTTATTTGCATTATCTTGAAAGGAGCTCAAATTGGTTTCATTCCAGTGACTGTGAATTGTGATCCAGAGAGCACAATGACTATCTCCAGTAGAAACCAACGTTATGATTGAATGGGCAGAATACATTCTTTGTGTTGCTTAGTGGACTGCAGGGAAGAATGCATATTTTGTATTGCTCAAGGAAAAGGAAATACATTTCACAGTACGTGTTACTTGTATCAGTTGTTGAGGCCACTTTAGTTGTTATATGATGTTTATCAAGGTTGAGGCTATAATCTACTTCCACAGATAACTGACATGAATGACATCTCCTCCGCAGACTGAGTTCTTTCCTATCTTCTTGTTTTTCTTCAGCTCAGAATAGTTGTGTGTTTGGAACACACTGGAGGGAAAAAATAAATTCTCAAGCATAGGTCAGCGGGCCCTTTAGGATAGGCCAAATACTAGCATGGCAGCATTATGCCTTATCAGTGCTTATAGAGAAGTGCTACACATCTGTATAGTGTTTAGCGGTATAGTCACTGAGTCATTTCAATCTAGTCTTTGTATATTGAAAAATACACACATTTTCTTCTTCTAATGTGCACTGTCCCTGTCAAATAAATGAATAAACGAAATGAAAGGAAATAGAACTGTAAGGTCTTCTTATAAAACAAAACGTGTTTCTCAAACTTGCAGCTGATGGTAAACAACAACTTGAATTTCAAATATTTTCTCTCCATCAAGGAAGCTAGATTGCAACACACATTTTGCTGTAGTGCAGCAAGCTTGTAAAACAACATGAGATTTCTTCAATGGCTGTATCTGTAGTGATGAATCTTCTGGATGCTTAGAAGAGTGGTGACCAGAAAGAGTTTTAAGGTTTGGTCCTATATAACACGTATCATTACTGTGGATGCTGAAACCTCCCATGAGAGAAGTCAGAGGCGCGGGACCCAGTTTAGTGCAGCAGTCTACTCCCTGAACCCAGAAGCCTTCTCCAGTGTTTGACAAACAGCACCATTCCCCCGCTCTCCTTCATTTCCATCTGTATGCTATCACTTGGCTGTCAGCGGCCGGATTGGCCTGTAGTTCGCAGGATGAAAGGGAGAGAGATCCTGTTGAGTGAATAATCTTGCCAGTTTACAGAAGAGAGTGGATGTCAACTTGACAGACTGTGAGTAGCACACAGATTTGGGATTCATGGGCAATCCCATAGTCCCTTTAAGTCCGGACGTGTGAATGTGAAATCAATGGTACATCCATACAACAGTTTGTTTGCTGGACCCTGGAACGCTTTGTGATGAAAATAAAAGTCATGGATCTTCACCTTACGGATTGAGGACACAGAAAGGGGGACTATAAACATGGGATTTCAGCATGAAAATCCTTATCTTTTTTTTTTACTGTATGTGAAAGCATGCACTATTCAAATACATCTATTTATCAAGCCAATGCAATTTAGAGAAATGAAAACACTCTGAATAACTAAGCACAGTGTTAGTCTCTCTTGTTGTGTTAAGTGTATGGTTTGCTTTTAGTCAACATTTTTACACCTGCGATGTTGTGATGTCTCAGACCAGATGTCTCGCAGCCTGGAGGCAGAGCGCTCATTGTTTGGAGTATATCCTCAGGACCGTATACACTCCATATAGAAAACACTTCCCTCCACCTTAGAGACTATGTCACCATGATCAGAGGATATTCAACATCCCAGATGTAAACAGACTTCAATGATACCTTAATAAACATGTGCATATGTATGCGTGTACATACACTATAGCTGTCTGGGTTGGCATCGCCATAGTGCCCTGCTGTTTATTTGATATGCAAAGGAGTGCTGTGGAGCAGCTCCACGGTCCCTGCTAAAGTACTTTACTCCTCACATAACCCAAAGTGGCAGCAGCAGCATCAGGATGAGCTCCAAGAGCGAGGTGGCTCTCTCTCCGTAATTTATAATGCACTTAACTCCTCTGCCCTGTTGATTGTCTGCATTACCAAGAATCAAACATGTGGCAAAACAAATAAAAAATGCCACTTTTTATTCTGGCTTAACATCGTCTAAAACACAAGTCTTTCATTATGTTCCCTCTCATTCACATCAGGGTCTGTGTCGGAACAGAAATGGGGATTACAGTGGCAAAGGAAAACCACTTCAAACTGCTTCCATAAACACCATCAAAGAATAGCGTCTTAAAAAGCTTGAGCGAAAAAAAGAGGGAAGAGGAAAAAATAAACATAAAATGTGTCAGTATGTTCAAATTGAATAAAGTTTGGAAAAAAGCCAAAGTATCAAGATTGAAAGTAACTATGGCCCCTGTCAGACTGGTGAAACAGACACTGCAGGCCCCCAAACCATACTCTTCATGCCACTACCACAAGCTTGTCGCAACCCCAGCCTTCCCAGAATGCCATGCTGCTGCTCCAGGCCTACGCTCCGGCCTGCAGTCCATACGACGGTCCATCGCTTGGGAAGGAGACCATTATTAAATATGCACTGTGGAGGGCCTGCAGGTAGCTCCCAGGACCAGACACAGGGAAAGCAAGGGGGGGGGCTGTTTGGCTTAAGTGTTTTTTATTAGGATAGATGGAGACCTAAGCCCCATAACGGAGCTTCAGCCCTTTCTCCCAGACAGGGGCTCCCTCTCCACACAGCCCACAGCGGGCCCATATCAAAACACTGGCCCCTCACAGACACGCAGCGCAAAATGGCATATTCTCCTTTTCACTTGGCTCAGCTTTCTCCCTGTCAAAATACAAACGCTGTATGATGGAATTCTGCAATTTCCTTTATCATCTGCAACAAGCCCATTTCTCGATTGTTAAACCCTTAATTATTATCACTGAAAACAAACTGCACAGAGTGGATTGACAGGGAGACTGTGTATGCGTATGTGTGTGTGTATGTGTGTGTGTATGTGTCTGCGAGTGTGCATGGGTGTGTGTGCAGTGTGAAATAAATGAACGACATACTTATGAGAACTTGTGCGACTGTGCTGAACGCAAATAGCTACTGCAGATGCTTTGCTGTATATCTGCACACTAAACCAACTGTGTGGGCAATGCAGCCAAATTTGTGTAATGGCTCCATCCCGGCTCTAGCATTTTTCTCACAATGCTGCGGCTTCTATTAGAGCCAGCTGGCCTCATGATGACATAACTTCCTCCTCCAGTTGTAACGATATGGTGACATGAACATGTGTAGGCCTGCTTTTACACTGCCCACCACTGACACTGGAACACCCCTAACATCTGCTCCGAACAAGGACAGCAAGTCGAGAAAGACTGTCCGCAAACGCCTTCATCACTTAATTTGGACCAGCCTCGAACGTTATTAACCTCTCTCTGATGAAAGAACTTTATATGAACCTCACAATATCTTATGGACAGCACATACGGACATGTCACAGCTATTTTACATGTATGTTAGCCACCATAACAGTATTTCTCTCTAATGTGCAATCAGAGTTATGAGAAACAACTTTACAGCACACAGTAACTTGTCTTGACCCCACTGCCATCACCAGTGGAATGCTGTGTTGCCAGAAAAACTTTCCCATCTGGCCTGCTATCACTCCAACTGCTGCCTCATACATGTGGGAACTACAAGGCTCTGGCAACGGGCACAGAGAAGGAAGAACAGAAGAAAGAATGGAAGGAGAGAAGGATGGAGGGAGTTGAAAGATCCAGCTGTTCGGCCACCAGAACCCTGGGAAAGTCTGATACTGTTTTTAATGTACAGTGATCACCTCCCCAGCACATCAGCCCAACTTATAAAGCCTCCTTAAAAAAAAAATAAAGCTCAGGGAACAGGTGTAGGGGGAAATTTGGCCAAGGGGGAAAGATGCCAAATGCCAGGTCCGTTCTCATTGCCAACATAACGTGTTGCATTAAACCCTTTTTACCTCAAGCAATGCAGTAATCCACTTTTCTTATTTTGCATTTAAGTGTTTATTTCTCCACATTTTAATACATATTTGTTGTTTAAATTAGTCTCCGACTCTCCACAAAGTGGGGTTTGTGTCAGTATAGGCTGGTAGATATAAAAAGAAGAGAGAAAAACATTAAAATTCTTTCCAAAGCTTTAATGTGGTGCAATGCAGGTGAGGACTGTACACCAGAGTGTATATTGACTTCTCTATTTCTGTAATGTTTCATTGAATAAAACAAACACCCAACCCCTCGATCCAGTTTTATCCATAACCTCTGAAATGAGACTTTATGTTTCATACAAACGGCATCTCGGTTACATCAATAATCCTGCAAATGAAATCGATTTCCCCTCCTGCTCTTCCAATTCTGATCACAGCTGGGTTCCCCATATGGAGTATTAATGGGGTGGAGCACCCTGAGCCTGATCTAAAGCTGGAGAATTCTGGGCACACCACAACATCAAATCCCACTGTAATTACCTTCATGCAAACACAGGGGCCCTCTCCAACACAATATGGGTTGAATAAATGGGATTTGTGTGCATTGTTCTTGATGCTGGAATTGATCTTGAAAATTGTTTGGTGCAATTTACCGAGATGCTTAACAAAATTGAAGAGCACTGTGCACCATACAAATGCCTTGTTGCGACAAACACCAATGTACTGGCGCAAGGTGGCCCATCTACATTTTTGCCAGCAATGACTGTCTGGTAAAATCAAACAATACCTAATCTATGTGTTTTCCATAAATTCCAATTATAGAGATCACAGACCTGGACAATCGCCGCTCATCTTTATACTTAACATGAAATTCTTCAAATCAGAGACGAAACCAATTTTTTCCATGCAGATGGGTTAGCGGTGGATCCTTCTCTTCTCAATTAGCTCACACACATATTTTGAGCCCAATTTTGGCACAGTAAATAAAATGCTATTTTGTCACTAGATTATGCTATCTGACATATGGCTATTGTCTGAATTCCCTTAGGCTGCGGTGGAGAAGAATCACTAAACATACAGAGGCCCAGACTATATCCTGTCTTACAGACATCCCTATCCCATCATGCACACCCCAGCCTTCTCTCTCCAGCAGGTGGGGGTGGTTATGCACCACGCAACACAGTTATGGGTTTAAGTCTGAAATCTACATACTGAAATGACTTCAGCTCTCTCACACAATGTCAAACTTGCTGGAAGTCTGATGAGTTTATTTCATCAATTCTAGAAATGCTGCAGAGAGAGGGATGGACGGACAGAGAGAGAGAGAGAGAGAGAGAGAGAGAGATGGACAGGGAGAGAGAGAGAGAGAGAGAGAGTAGAGAGTCTATTCCTATTTACAATAGACTGTGTCCATCATCCTCTGAGTATGTGTGTGTCTGTGCGTGCATGCGTCTATGTGCACTTATATCCCTTCTGCATACATAGATGTGTGTAAGTAAGTTTCCTCTCTGCCCTCTCAGTAGCACAGTGACTGCTGTCCATCTGCTCCAGGGTCTCAGGTGTGTGTTATCTCTTTTCGTGCCCCTGGGAACTTTCCACAGATATGCCAGTCAGCCTGGGCTGAACTGCTCTTGTAAATTACTCACTAAACAGCCCTGCCCTGGATTCTGCATTCGGGGGAAAATCAATTATTTGACCCCCCCTTACATTTCACAGTCCATTTTCAGCATGCTGGGGCCAATTACACCCAGCAGAAAGACTACTCTTTATGTCATTCCCACGATGACCTCCATCTTGCAGCTCCACACGGAGCACTGTTAATGCACCAGCTACAAGCACTTGTGCCACGAAGGAGCGTGCTAATGCACTGGTTACCCACACTTTAGCCACACCAAGCACACAAATACAGTGGCTGAGAGGCAGTACCACAGCCGCACACAGCCAGCTGTAGCGTCTCTCAACTGGGAGGTGATCATCCCGTGTCCAGTGCACTGAGCGAACGCCACTGACGGTTTGACAGCCCTAATGAAAGCTGATTACCAGGAGGCATCTATTAATTTGTCCTTAATCACGACAAAGAGAGTCTGTGGCTAACAGCTGTGAAATGGCAGCCGCCGCGCGGAAATGAGGCTCAGGGAAAGGCCGGGGACAAGGGGTTAGGGCCTGCGCTGTCATTAACTGCCTGCCATTGTGTGTGCTTGCTCAGAGCTTAGCTACAGGTAACTGAATAAGATAACACAGAGTGCACTCTGCCCTGGTCTTTGTAAAAAGCTATTGCTGTGAATCCTGGGTGGCTGAGTAAAGAATAGAAGGATATTGGTTTGCATGCCCTGAGCAGGAGTTGTTATGATCCAGGTGAGAAGCTCACAGTTACAGGTTTAAGCCCTCTTCCTTCATCTGCTGGAGGGGGGTGATGAGGGAAAGTCAATCACTCGACAGGTTATTGAATACGGGACTGAGCTGGTCTTCAAGAGGCAGAGCGCAACAAATGCATATACACTCTGACCTAAATTTAAAATAATATAAAAAATAATATGAAAACTTAAATGGCAAAATCTACATTGCGCTTGATATTTACCAAAATGAAAAAGAAAAAAAATCTTCTATATACACAGATTTCATGCAGTGTCACATCATAATGAAGTCATCATATTTGAATATTTGTAACTGTGTCAAATCCAAGTCATCATGTCTGTCTGATTCTTGAAGCACAAATCCATACGCAGCCTTTACCCATCACTCACTCAAAGATGTAGCGGCTTCGGTGGATTGGCAGCGCGGTGTTCAGCGGAGGCCCCTCATATAAGCCTAAATGAACTGCCTGGCTAGAGTGGCTAATGTGCTTTATAGGACCCCAGGGAAGCATTGGGAGGGAAGATGATTATTGTGGCTGTCACAAGGTCTGTGATATAACAACACCACAGAGTATTTAACCAATGCAAAGAATTTATAATTAGACTAAGTGATCTCCTAATTTCTGGTCTGTTTAGTTCACACATACACACGTGCGCACACACATGCTTTTGTGTGTAATGTAACACTCTACCCCACCCACCCATCACACACAAACACACTTATGCAGCCATTGATAGCTGACACTCAAAGAGTAGACTGCCTTGGCTACAAATACAACAGTAATTGTTACCTGTAGGCTAGCTGTGAAAGGACCTGAGACAGTTTTTGTTACATAACCTGGTAAAGAAGGATTCTCTGTTTGAAACATGCCACTTTCCCGCATTCCACATTAGGCACTAGTCCTTGTTGAACATGTGGAACATGTATCATAGGTCATTTGAATTTACATCACACTGTTGCCATCTCTCTACTATTGGATGTTCAAAAATCTCCAGAGGTCGCCATACTGTATAACGCCATACGCTAATTTGCATATGAATTTATTTGCTACAGCCACGCTGTGGGAACAAGGAGGTGGGAAGCACTGCAATCATCGGGGCTTTTTGGATTAGACAAGAAAGTCGCGTAATTTTACGTGAATAGGCATCAGCCGTGCCTATTTGTTGCCAAATGCTTTGGAAGTCAACACGTTCCCAATGGTTCCCAATTGGTCCCAAAAGGTAGCTAAATTTGTCACTGGTCGCTTAAATCGAGTGACAAGTGCCAGGTCTGACAAGGCGCTAAATCTAGCAAAGTCGCCAAATTGCCAGTGAGTCACACACCTAGTTTGGAGTTTGAAACACATAAAAGTGAAGGTAATTCATTAGAGTTTATTCTGTTGGCTAACCTAATGTTAGATAAATGAAAGAAAGATCACCACGTTAATCTGACTGGCTTGTTTTCTGGCCTATTTTACTAATTAGCGTTAACACTTTGAAATTCCAGCAAAAATGTCTTTTAGTAGCTAGCGGTAGTTGACAGCATACAGATGAGTGGAAATGGTGAAACAATGGTCGCCAATACCTGATGAAGTAGGGAAATGTCATTCACTATTCATTAACTACATTAAATCTTTCTTTTTGTAAGGATTTTGACTAATAAAGATTTATCTGTGTGTAGATAGATAGACAGACAGACAGACAGACAGACAGACAGACAGACAGAAAGACAGATAGACAGATAGACAGACAGACAGATAGATAGATAGATAGATAGATAGATAGATAGATAGATAGATAGATAGATAGATAGATAGATAGATAGATGGGCAGACTGCACCATATTGGAAGATATCACTTAAATTTATTGCTTGCAGACTAATAAAAGAAAACAGATTCTGATTTGCATTCTTCGGGGAGGAAAATGCAGAGCTGCAAATCTACTTGCATGCTACTCCTCTAACTAGCCTAACACCTTACACAAATATTGAATTTGAATAGCGAATCATTTTTTGAACCACTTCCGAAAAATCCTCGAGGTTCCATTGAAAATGCTCCAGCCTAAGAACATTCAATTTGATAGCAGGGCAGGGGAAAGAGTGCAGAGCTTGGATGTAATATGACAAACAAGGCAGAACATTTCGTTTGGCTTCGTATGAATTAATCAGTCAAAATGGGCAGACATGTTGAGCAAACAGTCATTTAAGTCTCTGCTGAGACACTGATGGGACCCGTGATTCAATTAGATACTGAGCTCTTAAAGATGCAACAAGTCTTTTAGCCCGGGAGGGAGGACAACAACCACAGCTGCATTTCAACAGAAGCCCAATGCTGACTGACAGCCGCGCCACACTGTACCTCTCTGGAGCTTCTGTTCTGAGCACAGCTTAAATCTTTTGATTGATGAGTGGTGCTAACAGCTGCAAAAACCTATCAAACAGAACACTGGCCGTTATTACCAGTTTATACTGACAATATAACCAGAGTTTTTTTAACGTGTTGAAATATAAAATTTATGTGTGAATTTATTTGCTCATGCGGAATAGAAATAGTTCTTGCATGATTTTTCCTAGAATTGGGAAATTCATAAATAAGATTGCAGTTTACAGTTTAAGAAGTTACAAACAAGATAACCACATGACATGACGTTTGGAAGAGAGCTTTAGTGCACCTTTTCTCACTACCTAGGTAGTGTGTTACACACTCGGACCAAATGAATGAGTTCCAGGTACGTATAAGTTCAACAAAAAAATATTCTTTCCAGGTTGTCTGCAAATCTCTGCAAATGCCAGCACATTGGTACGATGCATAGCTGTACATTGCAAGCTCAGGGTCAATTTGCAAGTGTCCTATTTCAAATAGTGCCTAAAACACACACCCTCGTCCACCAAGTCACCTGGCATCTGACACTTTGCTCACCTCCACATCATGAACAAAGCATGTCAGTATATGCAGAGCTACATTGCAAGGCGAGCTCTGGGTCCAGTAAGCTGAGCATGTGCATTTCTACACATTCCAAAGGCCCCAGGGCTGCCCAAACAAAGTGCCTGTGTGTACACCACTTGAAACCAACTATTAGCCAAGGGCAGAAGAAACAAATTACATTTACTCTCACTAGTGTAATTGAGTAGCTTTTTTGTGTAGGCTATTATTTGAAGTCAAGTATATTTTGACTTAAGTATTGTGCTTCACTGGGTTTTGTAGTTCCTGCATTAGCATTGAATCAGAAACTGGCCAAATGAAAATTACATCTGCATCACAGCTGCATAAGCATGTGGAGGAAATGTAAACTGCTCATATTTATCCATGATAGTAGCTTAGTTAAAGCTATAGTGTGGAACTTTTACATATAAATGAACGTCCGTTACATTCAAGCCCTTGCCAAACGAGTTCACATAATGCTGATTCAGCCTGTCACCGCCAGATAAATCTCTCTGTATTTCACAGTTTACAGAGTTTTTAAATCTCATGTCACCCGGTGACATTCCTGCGCTGGCCGGATCAATGCATACTGTGCATGCTGTATGGGCAGAGCATGCGCACCAGAGACTTCCGCCGGCCGAGCCAGCTAACTTCCGGTTAGGCCTCTGCTAACTTGAATGGGGATAAAATAATTGTGTGGCTCTTCTAGACTTTCCAAATGTTATCGGACGGAATGGATCATATTCTGACAGTGAGACAAGTCATTTTGCCGGAGGTTGTGTGACGCTCAAAACAATTTATCCACCGTTTTACAGCTGCAACAGTAGCGATGGAGTAGGCTGCGGCGGACGACGGCGGAGCTATGACGTAAGCACGTGTCGACAGTGTTTCTGTAATTACCACAGTTCCAGAAGGGGGAGACAAAAGTTCCCAACTATAGCTTTAACATCCATCCAGCTACAGTTTTACAGGTTTTGCGTTAGCGTGGTTGTTGTTTGGATAGTTTGCTAGCTAGCTGGACAGGTAATAACTACATAAACACCAATGCACCAATGTTAATGAATAATGGGGATGGCTATTTTCAATTTAAAGCACAAATTAAATAGTGACATGAATTTCAGAATCTTATGTTAAACTCTTAACATAGTCTATAAAACATGTAGCCTACATTATCATGTCCTCATCCCTGCTATATTGCATCAAAACGGTCATCTAGGTCATCAACGTCTGTTCTTTCTTAGAGTATATTTTAAATGAGCTACTTTTTATATTTACTTGGGTAGACTGGGTAGAAAAAACAGAACTTATGTCTGAGTAGGATGTTTTAGTCTACTGTTTCATCCCTGCTATTAGCCAACTTGTGCATTACAGATGCTTGCATGCATTGACTTGCACAGAAATATGCACACTATACAGTCATATTGTGTACACTACACAATCAGAATAAGAATGTATAAAATACAATTAAAACAAAATAATAAGAGGATATATTAATTACTGAGACCCACTTGTGCACCTGTTTGATTTATTTTGCACAGTATAACATCATAAAAAATGATGGATTTCAGAGAAATGGATTGGCATTGCTGTAAACAGCTGTGGCAAGTGTGTTTATTGAAGGGTAATATAAGTCTTGTCGACCGGTGTGCCATTTCCCTCAAGTGTAGAGTCAAAGACTTTTAAGCCCTGTTGCCATGGGAGCTACACACTACCTTCTTCGTCCAGCTCCGGTTTTTGTTAAAGTGAAATTTGCGCATGCATTTAGCGGTATTAATCAGATAATTACAAAAGCATTCTTCCTAGTTGATGCTTAAGTGCTGCTGTGAAGCTTATTTGCATAGCCTAAAGTAAATTAATGGCATAAATTTCTGATGGTACGTGATCAAGTGCCACAGTTTACTGGCAAAAGTGAACTCAATGCATCTCAATCAAAATAAACACATACACACGGTTGATTATAGTGTTCCCAGAATGTACATTCAGACACTGTATAAGATCTTTCTAAGGAGTCTAATGATGATTTTTTTATTATCATTTCATTGCTGTGGAATTGTAATTTGAAGTGATTGAATGATGGAATGCAGCATCTTAAGTTTCTATTTTTTGTTTGGTATTTGGTGAGTGTTGTCGGTTTCTGGTTGTGGTGGTGGGGCAGTTGACAGGCATTGAGCGCCCCATGCTGAGTCCCCCGGTGCTGCCCCCTCTCATCTAGGAGAAGAGTCTCTTCTCCCCTGCTAAGTTTGCAAAGTCCAATTTTCAGCTAATATGGAGGTCGCAACAGCGGGCGCAGAGGGCGTCGTAGGACATAATGGCTACGGGATTGTAAATATTGGTTTTAGAGAGACACAATTGGAGGGCAAGCGGGGAGAAATTTCCATAGAGTATGTGCTAGCACCATTGGAGGCCTTGATGCGGCAGAATAGATTTTCCATTCTAGTGTGTCACATTAGATTTTCGGAGGTGCTCGGTGGCAGGTACATGTCATTAGTAACACTTTAGCACGGTAATGAACCTTTTTATTTATCCGGTGCTTCTCTCATGAATGAATAAGGAGCTGCTCCCCAACTGTGCCCAGCCGTGAGGAGCAGAGAGAGGAGGCAGAGAGAGAGGGAGAGGGAGAGAGAGAGCGAAAGAGAGAGAGAGAGAGAGAAAGAGGGAAAGACAGAGAGAGCGGAAAGAGCGAGAGAGGGCTGGGGCCTGGAGCTCTGCTGGGGCGAAAGGGGAACGCCGTGCCCTGGGGAATGCTGAGGAGGGTTAAATGATCATTATTGTGACACTCACATGCACACACACACAAACACACACACATTCACATATGCATCGGTGAACAAAAGAGCAAACACACATGTGCACACAAGTACACACACATACACACACACACACACACACACACACACTCCCCACCTCCGCTCCCTGGGGTTCTGATCTGACACTCTATTTACACACACATTTACACAGTCTACTCCCTCCTTTATAAAGCTGACAGGTACTTAAGCGGTACATTACTCTGAGGAGCTCAAGCCTCACGGCGGTGTAACCAAACTGTCCATTCACCGCTATCCTTGTCTCAGTGTTCATTCAATAATGGCCTCTAAGAAATGCACTAGTAGCACGCGGCTGTAACTGGGAAGGCCCAATCGCCTGACGCTTAGCATCAAGACACTTTTAAGATGGTCCAGCCTCATTTGTGGAAAAGAAAAATCTGTCAGGGTTCAGTGCCCTGTAGAGACTGTGACATCGAGAGGCTCCGTGGAATTTCAGTGATATGGGAGCTCTCTCAACCTGCCAGTGCCAGTATAGCATCACAACGTCCGTCCGCCTCCGTTGGTTTCTCTCTGCGTCGGGAATCAATAGTGCAAAGTAGTTTTTATCATAGTTTTATCCTCATGGCAAAACAATCAATGCATATCTGTGTTTGGTCAGTGACTTGACCATTGTTACACAGGTGGCCGACCCCAATCTTAGCACCTCCTCCTCGGCTCATCTCGGATCCAAGCCTGGCGCAGTGAAGCGGTGAGAGTGGCAATGGCTGGCGTGGTCAGGGCCCCATGTCACCCCCAGCGTCCTCAGTGTTCATTTCCCTTTCATCTTGAGTGTGAAATCGCTGCCGGTGCAGTGCTGACCCCAGCATTAAGAGGTCGACTATTGAAATCTGATGTGCACCTCTCTGGGTGAGGGACTTCAACAGATGGAAGGGAAAAGAGGGAAAGTAAGAAATGGAAGGAGAGAGGGGGCACTGCAAAAAAAAAGAATCATCTTAACAAGTCACTCGATGTAGTACTGAGTCTTAAAATCTTACTTTCCTGAAAACAAGTGAAATAATCTGCCAGTGGGGTGAGACAATTTCACTAGTTTCTAATGCAAATCAACTTATTGAATCAAGAGTCATTTTGTTGATACTACTGATCTGCCTTATTCTGCCTTGTTACAAGATATTGAGTGTTTGTGGAAAATTCCTGCAGGTGAAACCCCACTGGCAGTTTTAAGGAAAGTAAGATTTTAAAACAAAGCATGAGGCTAAATGATTTGTTAAGATCGTCATTTTTGCCGCAGGGTATAAGAAGTTTACAAGTCCTCTCAATAGAGGGAGGAGGTGATGTTGAAGTTGAATATTATAGTGCAAGTTTGAGATCGGAAGAGCACAC